>JARVJN010000883.1:9806460-9818091 GCA_031763805.1 Argolebias nigripinnis | reverse complement strand
ATATATCTGCACGGGTCAATAGTTACACCACTTCACACGGATCAACTGTCCAGTTCAGCACGAGTAAAAGCTTGAGTGTTGACAGGACTCAGATTACTGTACTCAACTCAGAGGAGCAGATTATGAACAGACAGAGAGCTGGGTATGATTAACATATCTCATTTGGACAGAAAATTTAGGAAAATAAAATAAAAAAAAGAAGAAGAAGACAAACTATGTGTTGCCGGCTGGGAATCTTACTCAGATGAGCCGGAGGTATCAGCCTCTGGATGCTCAGGGGCAGGGCAGCAGAACTGATGCAGCACAGTCTCACTCCTGCAGAAGGACAAAGAAAGAAAAGGTCAGTACACGGAGGAGGAAAGCTGCAGGACCAGCAGATTAAGCTTCAACGTTGCTTCTTCTGTTCACTCGCAGCACCACAAACGATTGTACAGAGCCTCTTCTTGGATTCTGGATTATATGAAACAATTTAGTGCTAGTCTCAGGGTAAATATTCAAAAGTGGGTCAATTCTAGTCTTAGGAAGCTCAGAGCGGGTGTAAGTATTGATATGTTTGGATATGTACGCTGTGATTTAACAGAATTGCCCACTTCCAGTCTGGACAGATGATTAGTCAAGCTCTTCTGCCTTCCTCACAAGTTTGGTTGCCCTCTCTCATTTGTTTCTCATACATTTTACATTAGCATTCATATTTCAGGCGTTATGCTGGGGCTCTTATCTGGAGCGAATTATGAGCACAAAGAGAGCAGAAGCACATCATATATTTGGAGCTGCACTGTATCCACTCCTTCAGCTCTTCGACGCCGTTCTGTCAGAGACATAAAACTGAGCGTGCTCATCCTGCAGCTCTTTAGGAGGTTTCCATCCACACTGTGTTCAAAGGATCCAGCTGACAGTCAAATCCTCTGCTGCACTACGGCTCGTTTCCTGACCTGAGCGCACATTAGCGCTCGTGACACAGAGCCACAGTGACAAGCAGTCCGAGTCAGTGGCGAACCAGGAGTGACAGCCTGAGCTATAAAAAGCCACCTTTTCACAGCAACTTCCACACACTTAAAGGGACCCAGAATCTTCTAAATATCTGTTGTCAGCATTACTCACACTTGGTTTCTGTGATAAACACTGGTAACACCCCCCACCACTTCAGTGTAACCTCTCACACAAACACACACACATGTATACTTCAGTATTTATTACTGAAGGATGGAGGCAGACAATTATGAATTTGCTCATGTTCATCTGTAGCAAAACATCTCTCAAACCACTGGACTGGTTATAATAAAACTGTCAGGATCAGTGTTTTTTTATTGTTGTAATTTTATTTGAGATCATTTTGTTCCATGTGATTTCACTTGTTTGGACCAGGGGTGTCCAATCCTGCTCCAACACACCAGATTCAGTGGTTGAACTACCTCTTCATGTTCTCAGAAGACTAGTCACCTATTGGTAAAGGTGAGCTAAGTTCAAGAATCTTTATTATCCACAAGCGACAATTTGTTTCATGGCACACCCAACGTCCATACTAGACATTGAGACGTTAAAATAACAGTACAGAGATCGTCACTGTTTGTTGAGAAGCCTTATGGCTACAGAGATAAATTTTTCCGTCTGTTCATCCAACATCTGGGCTGCAGATACCTGCATCCAGATGGAAGTAACCTGCACTCACCATGGAGTGGATGATCAGGATCTGCCAGAATCAGCCTGGCCTTGTTCACTGATCTCACCTTGTGTAGGTCAGTGAGGTTCTATAGAGCTATGCCAGCAGTTTTGCTGCACATCCTGACAATCCCTGAGTGTTTTACACAAGTTGCAAACATTTAAACAAAGAAACGCTGAAATTCTCACGTCAGCAGGTGGTAATGATGTTAATATGACAAAATAGAGGTTCTTCCAAAGCAATTTTAGTTTGATTTTTCTTTTATATTGTTCACTATTTTTGCATGAATAATTAACCCTTTCAGCACACAATTTAAGATTATTTGCAACAGGATAAAAAAAAACTCATGTAAATCAAATTGGCTAAATCAGTGCTCTTATTGATTTTAATGCATGGGGAATGTGAAGAAGTGAAATACACAAGGCTACACTTTGAAAAATCTTCATTAAATTCTTGACTATATTTTATTTTTGTACAAAAAGCTATTTTTATGTGGAGGGGTGGCGTAAAAGCAGCAAAAAGTTTTTTTTTTTTTGCGTGAAACATTTTCTTTACTGTGGCATGGAAGGAGCTGTTCTCCTTCCATCCATTATCTTTACCTGCTTCTTTCAAGTCGCGAGGGTCACTAATGTCCAGAACTTTTCTTCAGTTCAACATATTGTAAAGAATATTTTATATATTTAAATAATAACTAGGCTTAAACAAACCAGTAGTAAATCAACAGTCTGAACATCTGCTCTGGTAAAGCACAAATTGTTGTTATTACTAATGAGCAGAGGGCAGCGGCGTCATGCTTATCAGCGGTCAGGCAGAGGATCATTATAAGGCGGTCAGAGGTGCCGGAGCAGATCCAGATCCAGGTTTTCAGATAAAACTCAACCTCTTGTTGTCTCCGACGGTTCCAAACAGCGATGAGGTCACCGCTCTCCCCACTGACCTCTGCAAACGGCTTATAAGGGTGACATCAGCAACTCAATCCAGGGTTATTTTCCTGTTGCATTTTTGAGTTTCTTTCTGTCGTGGAAATGTTTTCCACTTTATCTTAGTGAAAATACCTGTTTGCAAATTAAAGTCAAGATTCTAACTAAATAAAATGGTTATTTCTGGAAAAAATACAGTGTGTCTGCTCAGTGCTGTATGACTTGAATGAACTTTGTTGAATTGTTAAAGCGAAATAGAAGCAAAAATCAACTAAATGTAGCCAAAATCTACAATAAGCTAAACCTAAAAGCTACATTGAACAAAACCATAGCCAAAAACGAAAACGAGTTAAAATCGTTGCTAAAAGTTTAAATCAGCAAAACAGTTGCTAAAAGAAAAATGAGTAAAACAGCAGCTAAAAGTTTAAAGATAAAAAAGCAAGTTTGCTTACCGGTAAGTAGATTTTATCTCTGTATTTCTACTGGGAAAATGTTTGTACATAAAATTAAATGATTTAAAACCTATGAAAGTTACAAATAGTCATATTGCTTTATTTCCAATCGGGATAAATGTTCTGATAAATGATTGGGTACAGTGGCACCAAACACATGGAAGTGGTTTGAATGCAAAAAAAAAAAGTAAAATAAAAAAGTAGTAAAAAAATAAATCATAAACAGGAAAACTGCTTGAACACACATAGCAAAAAAAGGTTGCAGTGTCTGAGAATTACGTCTAAATCAAATCGCACGAAAGACTGAAAATGAACAGCGGTTGTGGATTTAACAGTAAAAATATCTGAAGGGACACCCAGCTGGACGAATTAAACTCCAGATTCTTATTCCTAAGCCAGAAGCTAGATGGAGAAGAAGAAAACTGTGAATCTGGGATTGTTTTGCTGCTTTGGAGCTGAAACCTGATCAAAATGAAGGAGCTCTTCAGAGACTCTATGCCCTCTGGTTTGTGGAAAAACACTGAACGGAGAAAACTCCAAAGCTTAACAAGGGGAAAAAAAAGTAGGTTTTCTGTCTGATTCCAGCTTTATTCTCTTGTTATATCTCCACAAAACATTTTAATAAGAATATAAGAGCAGAAGCTGATTTAACCACCAGGTAAAGATAACGAAGCTTCAGCGAACATGGGAAGAACACTCAGCTTGAGTGCTTTGGACTTAAAATTCAAAGTTGTTTTAATTTAAAATGTTACATCTAAAGCAAACTAACGTTAAAACTGAAGAGTCTTCATCAGCGATCATGTGAAGCTCCACAAATTTGACACCATCACTGAGTTCAGTGAAAGCCAGCACGTTTCACTGTTTGATTTATGCACATTTCTTCATACCTACAATTGGCCACCCCCCTTCCATTTCATCACCCTGTCTTCTTTCCTGCTGCGCAAATGAGACACCAGACAGATTTACGGTATGTTCTCATTTAATAATGAAAAAAGTGCACAACTTTGACAGAGATGGAATGAATTTGGAACGCGGGGAAGAGAAATTGCAAGGTTTCCATTCCAACGCAAAATGTGCCTCCATCTTTGATGTCCAAAGACAGGACTGGCAACAGCGACTGCAAAGTGGTGTTACACATGTGAGGTTGCATGCTCAATAAATTCACTGACAGGTAGTTAACTTTGGGTTGAGCAGGGCTGAGATAGCCTCAGAACAGCTACATTGGTCGTTTTACATTTTATAGTTAGGCTTGTCATCAGGATCTGCCAGTCCGGCAAAGGTTAAGCAAAAATAGCCTGCTGGAGATGGAAAGTGTTGCACTTTAAAGGAAACCTTTAACCCCATATTAGCATAATGTCACGTACGGCAATGACTGGGAGAAAATGGAACATTTTGCACATACGTGGAAAGTAAACCATGCAGAATTTAAAGTTAGATGAAGAAACAAAAGTAATTTCTTAAACAAAACCAGGCATTGACAGATGAGTGTCTCCTTCCCCAGGTTGCTCAAACCTTCTTGATAACTGAAAGAACAGTGTCAAGGACACTCATGCCTTGAGTTTTTCTTCAAAACCCTCCAGAATTGTGCTATTTAACCCTTCTGCTGCATTTACCGTATTTTCCGCCGTACACGTTGCAGCGCCCTGTAAGTTGCATCAGTCCAAATATATCTAATAAACTGTAAAAATCCATAAATATGTTGCTTGCCATTGCATCTATTATGCGTCACCGCTGACGCGTTGCATTTGTTACGCGTCACCACCGACAACCTGGAAATGTGGGCCGGTGTTGTGCCAAAAATCGATTGGCTGCTAAATGGCAACTGCGGAAGCGTGTAAGGGAATATTTTAACAAGAATTTAACAAGATTAACACTTAAAAACAATTACTGTATTTATTTGTTCAAAATTATAGTAAAGGTGTGTCTCAGTCTAACTTTTACTTAATAAATGCACTTTCACGGTCAAATCGGCTGCATTTTTCCAGGGCAACACAGCGAAATGAAGCTGATTCGGTTGTTCCAGACAGACGACAGTGGCAGGCTATGGCAAGCCGATTGTGTCGGTAATAGCCACTTTTACCTATTACATGATACAACGGCATGCCATATTACTCAACTTCCATCTTGTGGCTGAAAATGGTAGTGTTCAAATTTTTCCAGTCAGGATGAATGGAAACGGTCATATCTCAGCCAAAATTCAGTTTATAAATATGGGGGAAAAATTCATAAATACGTCACTTCAGTCTATAAGTTGCAGGGCATGCAAATTATGCAACAAAAAAAATGCGACTTACACTGCGAAAATGAGGGTAAGTTAAAATGACCCAGAAGACTTCAATTTTTTTCAAACTGAGGCATTTTGGGGTCGGTTTGACCCAAAGGCAGCAGAAGTGAATTTCACTAAACTGTGACAATGAAATTAGTTTGAATCAAATTTTCGAGAAAATTGGCAATTTTTTTCCATTGGATTCTCACTTAACTCTACACGTGTTTGCCACCAAGCAACCTGCAAGTTATGTTGTATTTTGAGTGGCCAGTTTTTGAAAATGAGATTTTTTTTTTTTTTTTGGCTTGACTTGTACAAAGCAAAAATGGATTCTAACCCATGCACATTATTTTGTTGCTTTGTACGCACCATGGCTGTTGGCCTCACAATTATGATTTACTCTACTCCAGTACCGTTTTGAAATGAAAATCAGCAGATCTAGACCAATTTTTTGTCATTATTTATCATTAGTGTGGTTTTTAAACCTGAACAGAGGTTCTGTAGCCATGAGTGCTTTTGATCATGGGAGAGTTTCCTTGAAGCTGTATAAATAGAGCTCTAGGACTCTAAAATATATGGAAACTAAACTGGTTGAGATGCTCACAACCCATCCATATCTTTAACCTGCTTCTTCCTTTTCGGGTTGCGGGAGTCACTGGTGCCCATGTTCAGCAGTCACTGTGTGGGAGGCGGGGGACACCCTGGACAGGTCGCAACAGAAGTCATCTCAAGGCACGGCACAAAAACATTCACATATACAAAAAAATCAGTTACTAATGTTATTTATTTAAGGAGCCAGCAGACCGCTTTGAGTTTTCACTTCGCCACAGTCTCTTTATTAGCACAGAGTCAACAGTGGAAAGGAAAAAACTCCCTCACGAGGAAGAAACCTCCAACAGAACCAGGTCAAGACAAGTGGCCATCTGCTTTGACCGGCTGGGTTTGAGAGGACAGGAAGGAGAAAACGGACACACATCGGCAGGTCTAGAATGGAAGCCATCAGTTCCCTTATCAGTCAGGTTCACTCGGTGCAACACATTGACTATGGGAATTGCGCCACCACGCGGTTCACCTGAAGTAATACATTCACGCTTTTACGGCAGGTGGGCGTCAGCGTCACCACAAAGGCCCCGCCCTCTTGGTATAAAGACGACTGCGACCATCTATTTTTCTCTTTTGCCCTTCACCTTGCTTACACCTGAACTTCGTGGGACTCTCTGTAGCTACATCGCTCGACCAGAGGTGAGCTCGCTCCCTACACTGAGCATACAGAGAAAATTCCTGCATGTTGCTAGGCTGGCGAAAGCTAGTCCAGCGTCTTTTATTTAACCTCAAGGTTTTTTCTTCTCTCTTTGCAGCTGCTTCGCTTGATGGCGCTAACTGCGTCACACCGCTACCCTACAAACGAGTTAGCGGGTTAGCCAGCGAAAGCGACGCGATGAAGGAGACGTCTTTGGACCACGTTAGCACTGCTAACGAGCTCGACTCTTTTCAGCCATGGCTCCTGAGAAGGGAAAGCAAAAACCCAAAAATTCTAAGAAGACCAGCAGGCCAGTGAGCCCCAGCTCCCGGGCCAGCCCCAGCGGCTGCGGCTACTCCCTTTCGTCGACAGACACCCACGAGGCCTGTCCCGAAATGCCTAGGGATGTTGCACGCTAAGACGGCGCTGGAATCCCCTGACTCCTGTCCACACTGCAGCCAGATGCTTGAAGCCGTGAGGACGCATCGCATGGACATCGTAGCCAAGGCCATGGGTGGTACCGCTGCACCACGAGACCCGGACCTCACAGAGGCGCTCACTCCCACAACCGGAGCTCGAGAACATTGATCTGGAGGACAGTGGACAGGTCGAATGGGGGGACAGTATGAACATGGCGGCCCCCGTCGAGGACTCGACAGCTGAGTTTGATACACAAGGCCTGTTAAACGCAGACGAGCTCTCGCTAACAGCCTCGGGTGAGATTTCAGACAACGAAGCTGACAACGAGGACGAAGGAGAAGAAGAAGACTTCCCCCAGAACCCGACAACAGCTTAGCCAGAGACAGACGCTTCAATCCCCGCCTTGTTTGACTTGTGTCGCAGAGCGGCGGACACGCTGCAGATCAGCTGGCCAGAACCCCCACCTCGCCAACAGGTTACAAGGTTGGCGGGAAATTATTTCTACGCGAAACAGCAGTCGGCCACGAGGCACAGGATGCCGATTTTTCCAGATTTCCTGATGGAGCTCACTCGCACCTGGGCTGAACCCAGGGCTCCCATGCTTCTGCCACTCTCCCAGTTCCTTTACGTCGCCAGAATGGAGGCAGCAGGAATCGCCAACGTCCCGCAGATGGAGGACACGTTGGCGGCTCACTTGGCCCCCAGGACGTCGGACACAAAGCCAACTCTGCCCAGCAAAGCCTGCCGCGCCTCTGCCTCCCAGCTCAAAAAATGCTATGGAGCTCAGGGCCTCGCAGTCTGCGTGTTGAACACTTCGGCCATGATGCAGGCCCTCTTGGCAGATAAGCTACAGGAGCTCCAGGTAACGACAAACAAAAAGGTGGCGGCAGAGATCCTGGAGGAAACCCGCAGGGCGACTGACTTCGTGCTCCGTATGATGGGGACCACGGCCATCGCTCAGGGGAGATGCATGGCTGAAGTGGTCATCGCCCAGCGCCACCTGTGGCTAACTTTGACGGACCTGCCGGAGGACCAACGGTACCCCTTCCTCCACCACCCGATCGAACCGACGGGACTCTTCGGGGGGCTCTGGAGTGTATCCAGGGCAGGCTGGAGCAAAGACAAAAACAGGCTGAAGCCCTGTGCGAGGGGATGCCAAGAAAGGCTCCCCCCCCCGAGACACCAGTGGGAGCAGGACCGTGCAACCTCGACACCACTCAGCCACATGCTGTCCCCCATAGAAAAGACCAGCAGCAGGTCCATCTCAGGTTGGACAGTCCTGGACCAGGAACAGGTTCGTTCCTCGCCAAGCAGCTCCGCCGAGAACTTCCTCGACGAGCTGGGACAGAAGGCAGAAGCAGGCCTGACGAAACGGGTCCTCTTCACAGTTTTACAGGTTCGTCTGCCCATGTGGTACGGGAACCTAGACTTTTAAACCCAGACTTTATTTGTAAAAAGCTACGAAAAGCTGGTGACATTCGTGTGTGCACAAAACAAAACGTTTCTGCTATGTGTGTAAAAAGACAAATTTCTGTTCTTCAAAACATGAAAATAAAATACCAAAAGCACAAACTGCCCTGGATCTTGACAAAAAAAATAACAAAACAACAACAACACATCACCTTTTTTATGAAAACAGTCACGATGAAGGGAGAAGGCAATCACCCCTCCTCCCTCGTGAAACACAAGGTGTCAGGTCAGACTATGAACCACAGCGGGATGTCTGGAGTCTGTCGGGATCAGACAGACTTCACGGCGTCCGCTGGCAGACAGGTCGACTCGCATAGGGCCAAGCGGGGGGGGGCAAATGCTCCCCTCCCGTGCCCACGAGGCACATGCAGCTCACAATAAACATGACTCACAGGCTCACGGCGCATGCGCAGGCCTGGAGGGCGTGTCTTCCAAACACGTGGGTCATGTCAACAGTGTGTCAGGGCCTCCGGCTACAGTTCCACAAGCGGCCGCCCCCGTTCACGGGGGGTGCAAAAATCAAACGTACATCTAGACCGTGCACACGTCCTAAGGGAAGAGATATTAACAATGCTGCAAATAGGAGTGATAAATGTTGTTCCAAAACACAATATACACTCCGACCACTTCAGCAAATATTTCCTCGTGCCCAAACGGGACCAAACATTGAGACCGATTCTCAATCTCAGAGCACTGAACAGGAGAATAAAAACTTACAAGTTCAAAATGCTCACACTGAGACAGGTATTCCAGTCTTTGAGACCGGGGGATTACGCATGTACAATGGATTTAAAAGACGTGTTTTTCCACATGAGCATTTGGAGGAGACACAGATAATCTCTGCTTTGCATTTGAGGGGAAAGCTTACGAATTCCTAGCTTTACCTTTCGGATAAAAATCTGCTCCGTGCACATTTACAAAATGTCTGGACACAGCCTTGACCCCTCTCAGGGGTCAAGGGGTCAGGATTATGAATTATCTGGATGACCTCTTGATTCTGGCCGAGAGCAAAGCACAAGCCCAGATGCACTCACACATGTGATCGCTCACCTGGAGGCTCTGGGCTTCGTTATAAATCTGCAGAAAAGCAATCTGACTCCGTCACAAATTACCGTATTTCTGGGCGTACAGGTAAACACTAAGTGGTACAGAGAACGGCTTTCTGAGGAGAGGGTTTCCTCAATATAACTCTGCCTGGCATGCTTTCAGCTGGGCCAGAGAGTGCCCCTCAAACTCTGCCAGCGTCTCTTGGGCCTGCTGGCAGCATCCATCCCCTGCGTGCCACAGGCGTTATTAAAGATGCATGCTCTGCAAATATGGATAAACAAACAAATGCCCCCTGCCCCCCCTCAAGCGGACGGGGAAGATTCTGATCAGCCCAGAGTGTCTGACAGCCCTGGAATCCTGGAGGGATCCTTCAGTGTTCACGACAGGCGTCTTGCTGGGACGAGTACTGACTCGCGTGGTAATCCCAACAGACACCTCAAAAAGAGGTTGGGGAACAATTTGCAGAAACCAGGATGCCCAAGGGCTCTGGAAACAGTAGGAAGCAAGGTTCCACATCAACTTCCTGGAATTGAAGGCTGTTTATCTGTCAATGAAACACTTTTACAAAAAGGGGCTGATTACAAAACAGCATATCCTGATGAAGTCGGACAACAGGACAACAGTGTCCTACATCAACAGGGAAAGAGGGACAAAGTCCCGACCCCTCCTCAGCCTGACGCACAAGCTGCTCATGTGGTGTGGTCACAAAATTCTGTCGCTGAGAGTAACACACATCCCGGGCGAGCTAAACCACGGGGCAGACATCCTCTCCAGAGGGTCACTTTTAGCCTCAGAATGGAGGCTAAACCCACGGGTCGTGGACCAGATCTGGTCACGATACGGACGGGCATCCGTCGATCTGTTTACCTGCAAAACCAGCACGCATTGTACCCTGTACTTCTCACTAAAGGAAACAGATGCACCGCTGGGAACAGATGTTCTGGCCTACAGCTAGCCATCAGGGGTGCTATATTACACGTTTTCCTCTGTCTCTCTAATCCAGGTGCCACTGGAACGTGTACGCAGGGGTGCTCTCTCCCTGATATTATAGCCCCCAGCTGGCCACAGAAGCTGTGGTTCCTCGAAATGATCTCACTGTTGTCAGGGACACCATGGCAGCTGCCCCCCCACAGGGACCTGCTGACTCAAGCCCACGGGCAGCTCCTTCACCCACGTCCAGAACTGTGGCAACTCTCAGCCTGGCCGCTGAGAGGAACTGGCTGATGGCCTCCGGCCTTCCCAGTAATGTCATAAATACAATATAGGGAGGAAGAGCCCAGTCAACTCAGACTCTCTACGCCCGTAAATGGCGTGTTTTTGAGGCATGGTGTCTAGAGAGGAATATTATCTCATATTCCTGTGACCTGATCCAGCTCCTCACCCTTTTACAGGACCTGCTGGAGAAAGGCCGCTCTTTTTCCACCATTAAGGTGTTTTTGTCAGCCATCTTGGCTTGCCACGAAGACTGGGGAGGTAAAACACCCGGTGCTAACCCTCTCGTGATACGTTTCATGAAGGGCGCACTGAGGAAAAGTTCCCCCAGCAGGACTCTGGCCCCAGATTGGGACCTCCAGTCAGTCCTGGACGCTTTGTGTGAGCCTCCTTTTGAGCCTCTGAGCAGCATTAAGATATATTTGCTATCTTATAAAACTGCCTTACTCTTGGCTCTTTGCTCAGCTAAACATATGGGTGACCTCCACGCTTTATCTGTGCACCCATTGTGTACAAAGTTTGCCCCTGATGGGTCAATGGTCACCCTGCGTCCAAACCCTGCATATGTCCCAAAGGTTCCAACTTTATATCCCAGAAGTTGCTAGCAGAGCCCTGTCAAAACAGCGCCTCTCACACTGGGTGATTGAGGCCATAAAAGGGCATACAGCAGCAAAGGTCAACAGGTGACCTCTGGTGTACACGCCCATTCCACTTGAGGCTTGGCTGCTTCGTGGTCCCTTTTTAAGGGCGTACCAGTTGCAGACATCTGTGTTGCTGCAAACTGCAAAACATTATAGTTTGGATGTTACTGCATGTGACGTCACTCAGGCTGTACTCTCTAACACACAGTAGAAAACAGCCAAAACACCTAAAGTATAAAGGCAGAAGTTCTCACAAGCATGCATTTTCCAGAGCATTTCAAGGGCATGAATGAATTACGTTCC
>JARVJN010000883.1:9568968-9580474 GCA_031763805.1 Argolebias nigripinnis | reverse complement strand
ACATGTCCAGAGGAGGGACAGTGGGTATATTGGTAGAAGGATGTTAGAAATGCAGCTGCCAGGAAAAAGACAAACAGATAAATGGATGCAGTTAGAGAGGACATGGAGGTGGAGTGATGACAGAGATGGAGGAGGATGACTCGCTGTGGAGACCCCTGAAGAGGGAAAAGCCGAAAGAAGTTGAGTCTGAAACAACAAAAACAAAGGATTTAATATCTTAAAACCAACATTTATTTAATCTTTTTGACCTTAATTTAAAATACAAAATATTTTGCAATATCATATTGTAGCGTAAATCATTGACAGCCTTTCATGCTTCTCATGTAGCTTCAACTGGAACCAAAACATCATCTCATAAACTGTATTTTCACCAACATTTATAACAACATGTCCACTTTCCACTCTGCAGCACACCAGTCCACAGATCATCCTGCTGAATGCTCCAGGTGTGTTTTAATTTAACATTTTTCTTTTGAGTGCACAAACTTGCAAAGATATGCCATTTTCTTTTAAAGTCTAATTTAGGACAGCATCCAAAGAACTGGGTGTGTGAATTCCTTTGACTGTGCCTTTTATTAAAAAAAAAAAAAAAAAAAAAAAACAGAAGCAGAAAATGTGTATGAACATTCAGAAACAAACAAGTTTCACAAGATAAATAATCCTCTTTGATACCTGGGAATAGTAGGCTAAACAACTGAACCAGCAAATTCACCTGACGACACAAAAAATGTTCAATTTCACACCAAACTTAAGAGTGAAAACTGGAAATCGTCTACTCTCACACGTTATTTTGTCACTCCTTTCCTCTAATGCATGTTGGTTGAGGCCAGGCTCTCACCTCTGACCTCTACGCTCAAATCAAGAAGGTATTTACAATCAAACAAACAAACAAAAAAAATGTCTACACATCGCAACTCTAAAACTTGATGCAAGTTATGATAAGACAAGAGAATTTTCTCCAAAACCAAACAGGCTGTGGGGTGGGTGGGAGGGGGGGCTGCATGTTGAGAAGAGATACGGACTGTTTGACATAAATTGGAAATTAGACTGCTTTACTTATAAATAAAAAAAGCAACAGTTTACTTCACACACGCAATGCAGGAGAGCATGCATGTGCTGCACCCAAACATTCAACTAAGCTGGATTTATATGCAAAAATAGAAAACTCACGAGTGCTGCGCTCAGAAGGAGAACATACTGCAGGAGGTACAATGCAAGAACCAAAGTCAACAGTGTTTAAACAAGCAACAGGCTCATCCTCAAACACATCCAGTACCGTTTTTTCCCACCCCTACTGCTTCAGGTTGCTACCGTTACTAATACGACATAACATGGTGGTGAATTTGGTTCCCACTGGCAGTTACCTGGTGAGTAGGTTGGCAGTTGTTTTCTGCTGCTGAACAGCTCTGTATCAACATGACCATGGTCAGAGGAGCGGGTCTAAAAAATGCGCAAGCTCAGATTTTAAATGCTTTTCCTCATGTCAATTTGCTTCAACCTTTTGACAAAATGGTGTATTATAATGGTGTAAGTGGTGATGATTGTCAGCAAGGCCCAAAAACAATCCATAGCAGAAATTGTTTCTTCTATATAATGCCATCGGACCAGAGTTTTTACCCTCGACTACTAAGTTGAACCCCAAAAGGCTTTTTTGGCATTAATTTTCCACAATGCTTAATGGGACGGCTGAAAGACTGAAATGTAAGATAAAATATAGGGACTTAAGCCAGTGGCTCACTGGGCTGCAGCTGCTGGTGATGGTTGCAAAAACTCAGAAATCCAAGACTACAATGGAAATTTTGCACTCGTCTCGCAATTTTGAGCAGCCTATACTAAATACAGTACTATCGTTAGTAAATAGTTGGTTCACCACACGCTACCATAACAGTGTCAACTGTTAATTCAATATATCATTTTGATGTTTTAATGATGGTAGTAGAGCTCAAACTACTGCATCTTTCATACACTGTATGTTCAGGTGGAATGACCATATGAATGGTGTACCGCAAGGTTTAGTCTTAGGACCCAGCTTCTTTCCAATCTACATAAGTAATGCAGTTCAGATAATTCCTGATGCATGCTTACATTTCTATGATGGAGCATTTGGGTGAGTGTATCCTTGGAGAGACCATTCAAAAAAACTTGACTCTACAGTATTGGAATAAAAGGACTCAAACCAAAACACCATCACAGCCCAAAACAGAGGCGCGGGATTCACAGAGTTCAGGTTTTCATTTGCAGCTTGTAATCTGAACATTTTCTTACGTAATAACTGGTGGAATTTAGTAGACTTTATGTCCTCATGTGCTCCGTGCAGTTTTGAATTCTTACCTAGATTTTAAAGTTGTTACAAGAGTAAGGTCACGAGTTGGTCTGCATGTTGTGTAGTCATGGGGTTTTGTTCATGAAGAAACATGTAACCGTTCATCTTAGACACTGTTTTCTGCAAAGGCACTAGAAACCAGACAGAGAGCTTTATAATAATCCACAAAGGAATAAATATCCAGAAACTACCACATATAATCTCAGTAAACCTTCACGTGTAGCATCAGCTGAAGTAGAACCAGTAAACTTAATGTTGAGGTGAGATAATTGTGACAATGACTCTTGTCTCTGGTCTTGATAAACCAATAAAATCGATCAAAAACACATGATGAGAAAATGAGGCAACAAACAGGCCAATTGGAAATAAATTTTGGAGTATAGGCCGATTGGTGTGATGCCAACTTCCTTTGTTCCCGTACTTCCAGGCAGTACAGATGGACAAACCTGACCTGGAAATACAGCTTTCTTCTTTGTCTGTATGTACAAACAGTCCCTTCATCAGAAAAAGAAAATCTAATAGTAATAATAATAATTAAAAAATAAATATTTTACTTTGGAGTCATTCTTTTCACAGCCATGCCCACAAAGACACCACTGTCATGTTTTCTCTATATGTCCAAACGCCATACATATAACACTTTCTGAAAACAAGTCAAACAAAATGCCATATCCAGTGGCTCGTGCACCAAATACAGTGTAAAATGCAACCTACCTCTGCAAAAAACTCTCACAAGGTTGTAAAATGCTTAACGGACTCACGAGTTACTTTCATGCAGGTGCTGTAAATGTGAATCGATGCATATTAGCCTGCCAGCGGGTCATGAAGAGTACTTTCATTAAAATATATAAATATTTGATACATCATATTTAGGGATTAAATGGCACTAACACACAATTGGCCACACTCGTGCTCAGTCTGAGTGGTAAAAGCCCTCCGGTACATTCTATATTGCTTGCTCCTCCATGTTTCTCTTTTCTTTCAATGGTTGGTGGGGGGGTGTTGTTTGTGTGCGTTCATCTGGAGGTCACAGTGTGACTGGGGCTGATGGGTGTGGAGATGATGACTTGTCAGCAGTCTAGTTAGGTAGCCTTGGTCACCAGAAAGACAGTCACCAGGGGGGTAAAAGTATGTTACTATAACAAGTGTCAATCCTTGCCAGGGTAACGCTGGGTGGCCATTGCAACATCTGCAGTCAGGCTGAAGCCCATTGTTACACAAATGAGTTCATGGCGTTGACAGGCGACGGGGCCTCAGAACTCTCGTTGCCTTCATGTGTATCTTTCTCTTTCTTGCCGCTGTACTGGCCAATAAAGGATCCATCCTCGTTAAACTGTCCGTCCCCACCCTCCCCGTAGTCCACTAAACTGTCGTCGCTTTCATCGCGACGCACCGTCCCGTTGGACGGCGTCCGGCTGCCCTTCAGTGGCTTGTGATCCTCTGTGTCGCTGTTGGAGGAAAGAAGGAGTCATTAAGAAATAGATTGTCCAAAGGATGATCTAACATATTAGCATTCTGGCTTTTCCACTGCACAAGTGTTACAAAAACACATGGTGGGAGCAGTTGATACGTTATGCCTCTTTTCTACAGCTTGTTGTCTTACAGGCAGAAGAGTTTGTATTAGAAACAGCATGGTTTCCAAAATGAGCACAATGAAGTGTAAATGTGGTAGTTTACACTTCATGGTTCTTGTACAGTGGAGCAGCTCAGTTAAACGAGTATCGTTGCGTTAGTGTTGTACTTTTCAAAGCCTATGCAAAGACAGAATGTTGCAAATGCGTGCCATTCAGCCTTGTTCGGTGTACCTGCATTAAAATGCAATTTGAAAAACAACTTCAGTCAATACGCTAGCAGGTTACATGCAAGAATCCAAAATGCAATCAAAGAGTCACAGCTTCATTCGCTTTTATGCTAGATTTGTGCAAGAGCATCTCATCCACTTTATACGAGGTCTTCAGGATGATGTTAGACTTCAACTCATCTATTGTGTTTAATGGACTTTTTGTTAAGATGAGCAGTTAATGAAACCTATTTATTAAAAGTAGTAAATATATATATTTATGTCATTGTGTGTCACAACAATGAGTTTTGTGACATAGACCATTTACACATGGTATTAATGTAAGTAGACAGAGTGTACACTCAACACACTGATGGCATATAATATCTGGTTGGTCAACCAACGTTAGTTAAAAAAAATTCATATATGGTGCAGCCACCCAACCATTTTCAAATGCCAGAGACATCAAGTAAAGGAGTGAAGCCCAGATAACTTCCCAGTGACAATCTCAATTTCCCAGGCCTGGGAGAATCCCCCCACAGATTTGCGTCAACTTGGACTTTCTCTTAGGAAGACATACCCAAAACACCTCTAATCATCAGGAGATGATCAGGAGGCATCCCAATCAGATGCCTTAACCCCCTGTACTGACTCCTTTCTATTCAGAGAAACAGAAGCCCTACTTCATGTTTTCTCAGGAAAACTAAGCTTCTCACCCTATTTCTACCTGGAATCTACCCTACAGAGGAAAACTCATTTTAGTCACTTATATCCACAATCTTGTTCTTTCCAACATGGTTCATGTTACATAGAACAGAGATGGGCCAGTAAATCATGAGCTTTACCTTTCAGCTCAGCTCCTTCATCACAACAGCCTAAAGAAATGCCTTCATTACTCCACACAAAATCTCAAATCCATCTATTCCATGGTACTGTCACTTGCGAGCAAGACACTCGGGTACTTGAACTCCCTGCTTGAGCCAGAGGTAACCCCAACCTAGAGAGATTTTTACTTGTTTTTAGACAAGAACCATTGTCTCAGACCTAAAGGAGTGTACTCTTGTTTCATCTCCTTAACTGCAAACTGCTCCAATGCACACCATGGCTCCAACATGCCAACAGAACCATGTCATGTGCAAAAACACCTCAAGCTCCTTCCATGAACACCAAACACTGAATTTGTGAGAAAAGGACAGCCCTGGTGGAGTCTAACCTGCACTGGCAAAAACACTCAATGTTGTGTCAAGAATATGGACACGGTTCTTGCTTTGGTTATTCAAGGACCAGATAGAATGCAAGGGTGATTGTGTCACCCCATCTTCCTGCAGGACACCATCAAACAATACTTGGAGGAACGTGGTCATAAGCCCTCCCCAGATCCCAAAAATGAGTGGACTGGACAGTCAAACTCTGAAGCCACCTCAGCATCCTCAAAATCACTAAGATCTGGTTAGTTACAAGCATCTCCCGAGAATAGACTTTCCCAGAGAGGTTGAGAAGTGAGAGCCCTCCAATAGTTGGAGCACACCTTCTTTTAAAGACTGTTTACAAATCGTTTACTAGTAAAAATGGTAATGTATTTTGAGCTTCAATAAAATACCACCATCACATCTCTACGTAAACATTCTACAAAATGGAATGCAGCATTGGATAATACCGATTTCCAGAAAACCTCCCGCTCATGTACCTCCATTTGTGACTTTTTAGTGACAGGGAAAACAAAACGGCTAAATGTGATCATTGACATGTTAATACCAGGTGTAAATCAGATTTCTGTAGACCAGATAGACTGAGTTTTTCCTCTGCTTTTAGTTCTACTAATGTTAGAAAGAGCCTAAAAAGCATTTTAAAGGGTTGCGTGGAATGCATGCTGGTTTTACCGCTGCTTGCCTTACCTCTCCATTGACCTAAACTCCCCAGAGCAGAGAGATAAAAAAAAAATGCACGTTTACATGAAAAGTAGTTCATGAGCCACAATAAGTCTCTATATTTGATACAGTGATACTTTGATATAAAAAGCATGAAAATGGAAACGGTGAACGTTATAACATTAAAAGATACAGACAACTAAATTTAATCAATCCAGATACAAGTCTGATTCTTGGTTATATTTTCCAAAAGTGTATTGTACTACACAGAGTATTCTATCATACCAGAAAATTACTGAACTAATATCTATTATGTTTTTCAGCTCATGGTTAGTGTTCTTGGAAAGAATTGAGATGTTTTGTTGAAACTTTACATATCTTGGATTATACAAAGCCTTTTTAAATTAGATGACCAGCGCAGAGGAGAGTTAGTAAACAGAGTAGTTTAGATTTTGCCTTGCCTCTATGCAGTTTTTGGAAATGGAGTCTGGTAAGGAGAATGTCTCTGCAGCCTGGTACCATGTTTTAAACATAAATAGCCGAGTCAGGGAGGGAAAAAAGGAAAATCACTACTATTTTTTTAATTGTTATTGTAGCTATGGGATTAATTTCTGATATTTGTTATCATCTCATACCTGTACTCTCCAAAGGTTCCATCATCTTCCTTCATGGGCTGAATTTCAGGGTCTTGGTGAGCATCTTCTTTCTCTTTCACTGTGGATGTCACACAATATTTTCTTTTAAATACTTGCCCATCCAGGTCACTAAGCTCGTAGTCCTAACACACATCAAAAGCCTTGCTGTACCTGGATATTTGCCACCTTTGTTTCTCTTGATGAAGCAAACTATGAGAAGCACGAGGATAAGCAGAGCAATGGCACACATCAGTCCGATGAACCAGCCCTGTGTGGCAATGTCTATTTGCCGATTGGGAACAGCTGGAAACACACAGAAAACACGAAAAAGGGAGAAACACAAGGAGACATCATAAATGTTAGTCCAGGTTTAAATTTAGGCTGATGAAAATGTGGGATTTTCTGTCTTCATGCAGAGCAACATGGAGGTTAGGAGACTCTGAAAACACTAATGGGATGTTAAAATGAGTTAAAAAGCAGAAATAATAAAAACGTTATAAAAAATGAAAATAGCACACAAGTTATAAAACAATACAATAAAGAGATGGCTTTACGTGACATGAAAAGACCACTTGGACTCTGTTAGGAAAACATTTTGTTTCTTTTCACCTAAATTCATCTTTTGTACAAACAGTATACTGTACATCTATAAATTGTCTAAGCTTTTCAATTTAAGCTTCGTCTTAAAAACATTTCAACCTTTCAATTTACTCTTAGAACGTCTTTTTTGTTTTGTTTTATGAAGCCAATTTTTGGGACATGCAAAAAGAATTACAATGCACACGCATTGAAATGTATGCATGTAAACTGCAATAAACTATTACTTTTTTATATTAATTATCTGAAAATAGCATGGTTCCCAACCCTCATCCCTGAGGAACACCACCCTGTTTGTTTGCAGTGGTTTGTTTGCTCCAACACACCTAATTTGAATGAAAGCATGATTTACAGGCTTTTGCAGACCTAAAGAAGTAAGTAAATCACTGAATCAGGATGTGTTGGAGCAAAAAAACAACTAAAACATGCCGGATGGTGTTCCTCAAGGACCAGGGTTGGGCACTGAAAATACCGTAGACCCTAAGATCTCTAAACTGACCCATGCATTAAACATTTAACCATGACCTATGGTGTTTCACCTTACAAAATAATAATAATAATAAACCTTAAGCTTCTAATTATGAACTCCTAAATCTACCCAAATGACTTTGATAGATAATTTGATTAAAAATGTGCTTTTTATTCTTCCATACACTTTTTCAAGTTGTGGATTAATTTGAAAGATCAGCACTTGAAACAAAAAGGTATAAAATAAAATAAAAAATAACACAAAAACTGATTTACATAAAATGAAACAATAAATTCACATTCAATGCAACAGTGGCCATCTAATGATGAGACAATGTCGACAAACACAAAACTGGCAAAACAAAAAACGACAAGAAGACTATCTATGCTGAGGCATGCTGCCTCACCTGGCACTGTAACCAACACTTTGTCTGTCTTGTGGACCGCCTGGTCAGCGCCGTCTCTAGCTACCACTCGCACCCTATAGGACGTCCCCGGCTTTAAGCCTTTTATCGTATGTGAATGCGTACCGTTTACCACCTCCCTTTTCCAGTCTTCTTCACCTGGAATTGATGCTGCGGATGAGGAGGGGTTAGAATAAGGCAGCCTTGTTATATTCCAGTATTTGAGGAGTTACTTTAAAGCAGCATGCACCGATAATTCTGTAAACGCAAACATGAAGAGTAGCCTTACTGTTTTCTACATTATACTCCACAAAAACATTCTTTTGGAGTCCAAAGTATTCCCAACTGATCACTGCACCTCCCTCAATCGCAGACGCATTAACTGTGCCAAACACAGGGCCAAGAGGAGGCGCTGAGCACAAAGAAGACCAAAAAAAAACTGTTCAAAACACAATAAAGTTTACAACAATCTAACTCAGTGAAGTATGACAACGCTTTAGGGTCATGCTAAGGGAAGGGGAAAAAATTACATTACGAGAAAAAAAGTCATAAAATTACAAGAATAACCATAATATTAAGAGAATAAAGTCGTACGAGAATAAAGTTGTAATATTACGAGAATAAACTTGTAATACATTCCTGGGTCAGCTCACACCTGCTGTAGACAGCTTAGACCTTATTACTGTTTTTCTTTTACATTCTTTTACATTCTATACTTTTATTGGATGTAACTGGGAGCATGTGTACATAATTTCGTTCCACCACCACGTGGTGTGTATGACAAATAAAGAACATTGAAACCTTGAATCCTTGTAAACATTCATCATTTTGCCGCAGTTGTAAGACTGTTTTTTCATGTTCTGATACTATTACGCCTTTATTCTCATATTGTTTCAACTTTATTCATATAATACTACAACTTTATTCTTGTAATATTATGACTTTATTGTCGTACGACTTTGTTCTCGAAATTTTATGACTTGTAATTTTATTTTATTTTTCCTTGGCGTGGCCCTAAAGCATTCAGGATGAAAATGATAAAGTAATTTAGCAGAGAATACAATAAAGTGTTTTTAATAAATACACAAAGACTCTTCATTTTTTCCTTTTGATCCCATTAGGACCTTCTAACAATCTATGGAAAACAGGACTGACTATTGTTAATTTCAAAAACGTCCATCTTAGCAAATGTTCCTTTCTTCCAGCCCCATCTCTCAACACGATGTAGAAACATGGGGGAGATGTGCATAAAATGTGATGATTCTATCATAAATTGATATTTTTAGACAGGTTGACTAAGAAAAAAATCAATAATATTTTTATTCTTGTCAGAACTAGCTGACCAGCTCTCTTTAATCACACAAATTGCTCTAATGAAGAGTGAAAATGGCAGAATCCAAATATTGTTTATAAAATGACCAAATGTATGTTGTAAGTACTGTGGAAGAACTTGATGTTAACATTTTAGGCAAATATTTGTAGAGTTTTGTCCCTCTCAGATTGAACCGTTTTCTATCACTGGATAAATGACTAAATAAAATCATTTAGTCTCATCCTTTTCCAGTTGATGTGCGTCTGTGCTCACGCACAAACTCTAAAGCCCCCGTGTACATTTGCTAAGATGAACGGCTTCTGCAGCGTTCAGTTTAAGGACATGGTTAGGGACGTGGGGAGTGCTTGTACCATTGTGAAACGGGGAGTGCAGAGACTGAGTGGTGGGGAAAGTTTGGTGAGGGGGCTCTGTGGGGCCTGAAAAGGACACGGAAAGAGTGAGATAGTACACATGACAAAACACAACATACGACACTAGAAGAACACAAAGCTTAAACATGCAGCGGGAGCTCGCAAATCTAAGACTTTGAGGTAAATCTAAAGAAAAATGAAGCTAAACTGATCCGTATAGTCTGTGACAATGAGTAAATAAAAGGTCAAAAACTCAATCCGTGCAAAAGCCTCTAAAAATGCTTTCTAAATGACCCGTGATGATTCAAAGATGACAAAATCAATAAGACTAAAAAACAGTTATTTCTAATAAATAAAATTAATGTGTAAACACAGCCTATTCTTTTAAAATAGACCAAACAGGCTTGCGTTCACATGCCATGGGAACGTTTTATTGTCATAGTTTGCAAACATATTAACATAAAACGTGCAGAAAGGTGAGCTACGTAGGATATCTATGCTATGATTTGCTCTAGTTTTTAATATCGGGATAAAATTTGCATGCATTAACTTCCATTGGCACGCATGGGTTACCTTTGCCCGCCTCTATAGTGGGCTGAATAAGAGCTTCAGGGAGAAGAGAAAGAAAAAGATAGAAGTGTGAGATATTGAGCAAAAAACACTCATTTCTACCCCTTATTATTGTTTCTTGAAGAATGATGGAGGAATGATTAAACCACAAGACGAATACAAACATGACTCACTTATATCCATGGCTGTATAGGCCTCTTCTGTAATATTGGGGCCAGGGCCCTTGATTGTCGTTGCACTTAAGTAAAACTTGTAGAGCACACTGGTGTTCAGGCTGCCCAGGGTTAGCGTTGTCTCGTTAAACTCGAGGTTGATCACCCTCAGGGGTCCCAGCTCATTTGTGGTATTGACTGTTAAAAGAACAATAAGGGGCCACGGATGAATAACGAGAGCCGGAATGAAAAGTAGACAAGAAAATAAAATGTGCTAATTTTACCTGGTTGGTATTTGAGGGTGTACCCTGTGAGGCGGCCATTGTTGCTTAGTGGTGGGCCCCAATTCAGAGTGAGAGAGTCCAAACCAGGATTGATCACGTTCAGAAAAGAAGGAGGACCTGGGACTATAAAGACAGGTTCAGTGACTGTTAGATGTGGTATCCCTTTTCTTTTATTTCTCATTGACTCGTCATTTTAGGCCTTTTTTTTACCGCAACTTCTGTACAGACCTACCACCTTTATAAAAACAAAGATTACCCTGTGTTAATTTTTAATCTGGAGAAGTTTAAATGTTAATAAATGCAGATTTGTTTGAATACAATCCGTTTGTATTCGAAAATCAGAGTTTTTGTGAGTTCCAAATGGTTTTCGTGCCCCAAAATTGGAGATTGTTGACCTGCTAAAACCTCTAGAGTCGTAATAGATGTAGGAATAAACCTTTGGTTTTCATCCAACAATGTTCAGTCAGGTCATCTGGACAGTTCCTTTTTATGTTGAGAGACGTTTTGCCCTCCATCCGAAGGGCTTCATCAGTCTGAGAAGTAAAAAAAAAAACAGTTTTCCCCACCAAGCAACCTGGATTATTGAGCATGAACTTTGATGTCTTTTATTTTCACTTCTGTCAGTTTATTTGTCACACACATGCAAAATCCGTTCTCAGTCTTCCCCCCCACACATACAGAGTGTGCTCCAAGGCTCTGTCCTCGGACCCCTCCTCTTCATCATTTACCTCTATCCTCTAGG
>JARVJN010000883.1:9262987-9277987 GCA_031763805.1 Argolebias nigripinnis | reverse complement strand
CTGGGGCCTGCTCTCTCTCCATCTACTCCTCTGAGGCAGCCATAGCCAAAGTGGTTCAAAACATCAAAGTTCATGCTTAAAAATCCAGGTAAAAAACAATCAACAAAGTTGAGTCAGGTTCTCTGGACGGTTTCTTTTTTTGTTGAAACGTTCCGTCCATCATCAAGGGAGGGGGAGAGGGCGGACTCCAGAAACCATCTGACATAACTTGTTGGACTCCGAAAGTTAATTGGTTGTAGGCGAATATCCAACACACACACAGGCATAAACATTGCTTGCCTTCTACCTTCAGCAGCAGGTGGTAATACTGAAAACTGTTGACATGAAGTTGATTTCATCAGCTTGCATCTTCAAAAAAAAAAAAAAACATTATAAAATGTTATTTTTTCACAAAGTTTCTTGTACTTCTCAACATCATGTCAACGTGTTTCCTCTGAACCGGCGTTCAGGAATCTGCTAATCAACAAAGGTGGAATATCACCTTTCCTTTCGAGCACTAATGCGATGTTGCAGGAGAACTCGAGTTCAAGTGACAAACATCAACACGTCATAAACTCGATTATAAAACAGCGCCTGTCAACATGCTCAGTAATGGGCGATTTAGCCGTTGCGGCTATTCTCGTGGACCGCTATCAATAACAACATCTGCTCTCCAAGTTGATTGCTGGAACACAACTTGTCATGTATTGAATGTGTCACTCGTTAGTGTAATTACTTTCACAGACAGGACTCCTACACGTGGTTGAATCATGTAATTTATTGTGTTTTCAAGCATCAGAGGAAACAGTGAAGATGTTAACTTATGTTTACCCCATATCCCCAATCAGCCATGGTAATTAGTTCTTAATGACCGTTATTGACTTGGTAATGGACAGTTTGAGGGATTTTGTGGCGTTATGTTTTACAGGGAAATCAAATGTTCAAATGCCATTTTATCAATGATATATTCTCTTAGATTTACAAGAGTAAACAACTTGCAAATAAGTTGAAGAAAAATTGTGCGCTAAGATATCAGTCGGCCCTGTGGAATTATTGGTATGCAAGTCTTTTATAAGATTTTATTTTTATTATATATATATTTTTAATTATTTTTATTATATATATTTTTTTGTTGTTTAATTCTTTCTGTAAGTGTTGTGTGTGTTATGTTTAATTTTTTTTTGTGGACCACGAGTCTGTTGAATAAAGTTGATGATGATGATAAATTGATTTATTATGTTTAAAGTTGATTCCAGAGCTTGAAGCCAAACTAAGTAACACTCCTTATACGCATCATCCGCTGCCTTTCATGTAGAAGTTTTAAATAGAGATTGTTTTATGTTGGAAAATGAACGCCTTGTCTGGTCAAATCTTAAAAACAAAACTGGGTCATCACATGTAAGATCCGTGAGATCTTGAGCAACGTATTTATGAGTTTAGAGTATGTTTTGAAACTGACTCTCAGCTACAATCACATCAAATTTATATTAAATATTGGTACATTTAGAGTTAAATACATGTACATTTTTATCTAAGGTCCAATTCACTTTCTAAGATACCAATGATACCTTCCTGAAGTTTGAATAAAGTTGTTCATGACATATTTCCAAACAGACAATAGCGTTTTAAACAATTTCTTGAAGTGGGGTATGGGGGAGAAGAAAAACACTGCACACTTATTTTTACATTTTATTATATTTTGTTTGTTGTTCTCTTATAAAACTGTGTTTTTTGTGTACTTTTTCTGCTTAATATTAAACAAAAAAAACTTCAGATTTTAGTGTTACTGTTTGTCTCATGTCGCTTTCTTCATTCATTCACTGTCCTTTACATTTTCTTATGTCATGGGGGGAAAAAAACGAGTTTAAAAATATGTTTCACAATATGCAACAGTCACAGCATGTGTTGGGACAACTACCATAACTTGTATTAGGGACAGTCACATTCTGCTTTCTAAAGTGAATTAACAGTGGTGGAAATCTTAAAAGTAGTTTAACTTAAAATCAGTTTTAGATCCAATGGCTTATTGTGAGTTTCAAAATAATCGACACCATTTTGCTAACAGACAAATATGGTTTTCTCTAATAGTTAATATCAAATATCCTGATGCATGCTCAATAATCCATGTGGAAAAATCCCAAAACGGTAAGGCAGATCCTCTGAATGAGTAAAAAAGAGAAAAAAGTGAAGCACGTCAGATCAGTGGTGGTACCATACCTGGACCCCCTCCAGTTTGCATACCAGTCACGCACTGGAGTTGATGACGTCATCATCTACCTGCTGCACAGAGCCTACATGCACCTGGACAGGGCAGGCAGCACTGGAACAGTCATGTTCTCAGACTTGTCCAGTGCTTTTACCACCATAAGACCTGCTCTACTCTGCAGGAAGCTCCGGGACATGCAGGTGAATGACTCGCTGGTCACCTGGATCAGAGACTACCCTGTTAGGTCCTAACAGGTCGGCCACAGTATGTGAGGATGCAGAACACCACCTCAGACACTATACTGAGCAGCACAGGAGTTCCTCAGGGGACGGTCCTCTCACTGTTTCTGTTCACCCTCTACACCTCAGACTTCAGGTACAACTCACAATCCTGCCATCTGCTGAAGTTCTGGATGACTCTGCCATTGTGGGCTGCATCACCGGTGACCAGGAAGCTGAATACAGAGGTGTGGTGGTCAGATCAACGTTGGAAAAACTAAAGAGCTGCAGGTGGACTACAGGAAGAAGACCATCCACCCCAACCCTATCAACATCAAGGGTACTAAGGTGGACACTGTGGACTGCTAGTATCTGGGGGTCCACCTAGACAATAAACTGGACTGGACAGCTAACACCAACGCCCTCTACAAGAAAGGGCAGAGTCGCCTTTTTCTTCTGAGGAGACTCAAGTTCTTTAACATCTGCAGGACCATGCTAGAGATGTTTTAGCACTCTGTGGTCTCCAGCAGCTTCTTCTACGCTGTGGTGTGCTGGGACAGCAGGGTGAAGAAAGCTGATGTCAATAGACTCAATAAACTCATCAGGAGAGCTGGATCAGTTCTGGGAGTGGACCTGCAGCCTCTGGCAGAAGTGTCTGAGCAGAGGATGCTGAGGAAACTGCTCCAGATCCTGAACAACATGTCACACCCCCTGCATGACTCACTGGACCAGGGGTGTCAAACTCACTTACAAAATGGGAGCCAAAATTAAAACCTTTATCAAACTAAGAGACCATTTCAGAAACGACATTAACTCAGATCATACAACATATTTTCTTGGTTGCAGGTTCATCAACAAGAGTTTGATTGGTCTCATTCAATGTCCTCTGTTGCACTTTTGACATCATAATCAAAGATCACTGAAAAAATTCAAGAGACAAATATTTTATGTTTCACATATCATCTTGGGGGCCAGATAAGATGTCAACAAGGGCCACATTTGGCCCCCGGGCCTTGAGTTTGACACATACGCCTAGGACTCTTATTTATATCTCAGTGAAACATCATCCGATCTGCACGAGATTTAATGTGCTTCATCAATGAACACTTCTACACACATTGACCTGTCTGTGAGGGCTACCCTCTTCATTATTCTTCAAACCCCAATCTGTCCTCTTATTGCTTTACCGCAGCACCTTCAGACGTAGACTGACCCCACCGAGGTGCTCCACAGAACACCACAGGAAATCCTTCCTCCCTGTGGATATCAAGTTTTTCAACTCCTCCCACTTTCTCCAGATTGGGCAATAAAAAAAAATATGCTGTACTACAATAAACTCTTTATTGTTTCTGTCTGCACCTGACCTGTTTAGAACTTAATTGTTGGTATTTTTATATTCTTTGTGATTTTTAAAAATATTCAGTTTTTTTTTTACATTAGTTTTTCTTTTTTCTTTTCTTTTTGTTTTTTGAAGACTGAAGAAATCTTCAGATGAAAGACAAAACATTTCTACTTTTTTTTTTTTTGGGGGGGGGGGTTGTTTTTTAAACCCGTCCAGAGGACGTGACTTAACTTTTTTGGAGTTAATAAAGTTTTGGGCAAAAATCTAGCATAACTAGAGAAACTATATTTCCTGCTTAAATGCAGTGTGACTGCTGATTGCTGAAAAACAGCTGAAATTAGCACACACAAAAAATAATTAACAATTTGCTGAAATAGGTTTAAATAAGCAGAAATTAGCATAAAATTAGGAATTTAAGAACAAAAAGGCTGAAATTAGCAGAAAATGGTTGAAAAGTAGCTGAAAAGGCAAAGAAAGTACATTAAACTACCAGAAGGAAGTGAAAAGAACTGAAATGAGGGGAAAAATTGGAATTAGCTGGACAAGGTAAGATTAGCATCAAAGTGCTAAATAGTAACTGAAAGAGCAGACAAAGATTAAACTAGTAGTAAAAAGCTAAAAAAAATAGCAACAAGAACAAAAGAAAAACTGCTGAAAAATAGCTAAAACAGCAAAAAGAAGCTCAAGTTACAAGAAGGAAGTGGGTACCACATTTTTGCTGAATTAGGCCGAAAAAAGTTTAAATTATTGCAAAAAAAATCTGGAATTAGCCGAAAAGCTAAAATTACCATAAAACAGCTAAATAGTAGCTGAAATAACTGAAACTAGCAGAAATAATATGAAAGGAGCATAAAAAGCTGGAGTTAGCAGAAAGAATTAATTAGGCTGAAAGCAGCAGAAACTGACCAACAAAAACTTGTATTCATTTGCAAACAGCTGATTTTAGCTAAAAAATGCTAAAAGGCTAGCTGAGAAGTAGAACAGAAAAAAGCAGAACATACACGTTTGTCCAGTTAGGCTGAAAGAAGCAGAAATGAGCACAAAAAGTGGAAATTCTCTGAAAAAAGCTGAAATTAGGGGAAAAAACCTGCTGAAAAGTAGCTTAGCAGAAAGAACCCACTTTTATTTTTTACTGAATTAGGCTGAAAAAAGTTGAAAGGAGTTCAAAAAATGAGGAATTATCTGAAACGTCTAAAATTAGCAAAACAGCCGAATAGTAGCTGAAATAGCAGAAAAAGTTTAAACTTGCAGAAATAAGCTGAAAGGAATATAATAAGTGGAAGAAAAATGGAATAGAATAGATATAGAATATACGTTGGAGGTGACGGCTACTTCCACATTAAAATTAAGGATATTATATGTTAAATTAATGTTATTAAAATCTGTCAACACTTTCAGGAGATAATTTGCTAGCACACGAGACAAACACACAAACATGAGCAACATTTTTATTGATTTTACCTGTTTACCTTGTAATTTTATTGTATTTTAAATTAAATTTTTAGTTCACTGTGTGTTAGTTTTGTGGTTCTGTTTTTATGCTTTCTTTTATCTTGTTTGTAGCTAGTGTCCAGCGCTTTGTTTCAGCTGTGGCTGTGTCAAAGCGCTTTATAAATAAAGCTGCTGCTGCTGCTGAAGATGATGATGATGATGATGATGATGATGAACTGTCTAAATAAAGGTTGAATGATTGAAAAATTACAATATGGCCCATTTGTCATGGCAAAGTACGAAAAGCATCTAAAAAAGGTTGTTCAAGTTTCTTTTTTTGTTTTTTTTTGCTAGGGACTGTAAAAATTCCTGCTACTGTATTGTAATTTATTTGGCAATTGGCAGGATGAAAAGAAGCCCAAATCAAAGTTGTTGCAAGCTTTTAAGAAGAAGAAAAAAAAACCCCACAAAAAACAAAGATGGCGTTGAAAGATCATTAACAGGAGCTGACAAAGTGGTGCAATTAAGATGAGTTGGAATCTGACAAAATGTTTGTTTGAGGTGTAAACACACAAGTCAACGGTTTGGGAGATGTAAGGAGAAAACAGCAGCGGTGGATCATAGTGTTTAACAGCTTGTCATGATCAAACGGGATCATTAAAAATGCTAAAACTCCACGGAGATTCAGCTGCTGCTATAAAGTGAACATTGATGTTGATTTAGGGCTGGAAAGAGCACTTTTGGGGGGGCTGTTGTGTATTTTTAGCAAGTCCAAAATATAGAAATATAATTCTACGTAAAAAAAAAAAAAGTAGAGCAGCACTTCTGATGCTACAACAAAAGTGACGCGTCACTAATAAAACCTGGATTTAAAAAAAATCTTGTAAACACAACAAAAATTCATCTGCAGTGGTAGAATTTAACAAATGCAATAACCCGTTGAGAACGTGAGACGATTCGCCTTCTCATCGCCTGGTGAACGCTCCAGCTCAGGAGGAGGGGAAAAAAAAAATCTAATTAACAAAAATTATGACTGAACACCGTTAAAACACATATGTTCTTTGAAACCGCTATATCAGCAGAATTATACATACACAACGTATATTTTTTCAAAAAGTATATTTAATTAAAATGATAACTCTATTCTCATTTTTCAAACTCTCATATCCTGAGGGGCAATTGGGATGAGTGCACCCCCCACCCCCCTTTTCTGTCCTCCTCCAATGCAGCTACAGCCTCTCCCCATCAGTCTGTCTTCTCTTCCCCATCTCTCCCTCTCTGTCTTTTCCTCACCCCACCGTGGCTCAGTGAACTGCTCCTACAGCAATATCCCATCATTACCATCTCCCCAGCTGAGCTTCAGCCAGCCATTATCATGCAGCATTATTAATCTTCTTGTCTTATCAACTTGCAAATCACAAACCATTGTGCCTTATGGCGCAGTTTGGGGCAAGCTGTTATTCATTTTGTAGGTCCACCTAGCCACAGAGTCTTTCAGATCACCTTACGGGTTTCGTTCTCCCACGCTGTTGTCCGGCCGTGCCAGCAAGAAGGCGTTTCATTCATATTCACTCTTTCACCAGCAGGTTTCACTCTGAGACACTGACCACCTCAATATGGACGACCAGGATGTGAGATTTTAGCATTGTTGAGATTTTTTGTTGTTGTTGTAGTAATAATAATAATAATAATAATAATAATGAATTTAATTTATAACGCACTTTTCATTAATGAAAATCTCAAAGTTGTAAATTTACCGGTAGCAGTTTTGTTTTCACAAAGAAATCACAATTAAGTTTTAAAAATCAAATGTAATGTTTTAGATTAAATTATCTAGTTATCTATAATCTAATTATCTACATAAAAATGCAAAAAAACTGGACTTAACTGTCAGTTTTCCCTGAAATATGAACTTTTCCTGTTGTGCATAACAAACACCAAACAAGGGATTATTTATTTTTACACCGGCGCCTGGTCATGACACTCCAAGTACAACACCTACCACCCACAGCCCTCCAGAAAAACAAACAAACAAACAAACAAAAAGGAAATACCACTCAAAGCATTCCAGCACCTTTCTGTCATTGCACTTTATTTTGAAAGGATCGGATGAGGAAACTACAGTCACAGGTGAGCTCAGCTTCACTGCCAGAAGTCACAAGTTGAGCCATTGGACTGGTAAAAAAATGAAGTAATAAACACAAAGTCTCTGTTTCATTAGAGGTTTTCAGCTGCAAGACTTGGGATGAGTAAACTTTAATTCACAGCAAGTCCCAACCATGTAGACACGGCCACAAAACTGTGAAACAGGCAACAGTCCCAAATCATAAAACTTCAGCTGAGATCAGTGCTTATTAAGATGATTACTCTGCTTAAAACAGTTGGATGTGCTTACACATGTCATATTAATAAACCCTGCATGAAGAATAAACTAAAACATGCTGCACCTTGGTCTTATAGTCATGACTGCAGGTGGGAAGTTAGAAGGAACCAGCAAAACTGGACCAGGTGAAGGATGTTGAATAGTCATAGAAAAACCTAAAAATTACCAGAAAAATCAGAATACAGTAAGTCCCTCGCTACTTCGCAGTTCGTTTATCAAGGACTCGCTCTATCGCGGTTTTTCAAAATAAGATTGGACATGACACACAATTGGCTAGTTGATGGATGAGCCGCACGATCGACATGGCATTTTTATTTACAATAGATTATTTTAAATTATTTAGCACCTGCGGCACATTTGTGCAGCCCACACTGCAGGACAAGCGTCCTCCTGCGACTGATCAGCTGTCCTCTGTGCAGGGTGGAGAAGTGGGCGTGGCCAAGAGCGCCTGCAGGTGCCAAAGAGCAGCAATATATATACAGTATATATATTTTTATACATGTATATTTTTATTTTTAATAAACTACTACTTACTACTTGTACTACTATTCCTTCGCAGCAGTTTTTCACTAAACGCGGGACTTCAGGGTAGGATCCCCAGCAATAAACGAGGGACTTGTTGCAGCCTTCAGGTCTTATCTTGGACCTACGGCCCACTTCCAGCTCAGGAGGCTGCTGACTCGGACTCCATCTTCAGAAGTAGTAACTCACTATCTCAATAAATCAAGGACGTGTGAATTTAGTTTGCCAACTGTATCAAATCAAGGCAGGAATAGGTTACGGTTACAGAGCTGGCCTCCGATACAATTCGACACGAGACCAAGGACCAGAAGGGTTGATGACACGTTGCCGTACAAATATAGTGGGCCTAGGCTCCGCCTTCTTCCGGGAGCGCAGCCTATCAAGTGAATAAGAGGGGCGGACTAAGGGTGATCTCATTGGATCTTATGTGAGCTGACGTGTCAAGAGAATACACCAGGGTGTTGAGTAAAGACCTCTCTGCGTGGTGAAGCAAGCAAATAAGAAAATACCAAATAAAAATACTCTTCTTTGACGGATATTGAATCCATGGGATAAACTTTTTTTTTAAGAGTTGCTGGCCCTGTTTAAACCGGTCAGAATCGGGTCATAATCATATTAAAATCCATCTCTGAGCAGATCAAAACACAGGGTCACAGTCTAGATCAAATATTTCTGTCAGATAACTATGCATTAGTCTAAAATGCACATTGCAAAACCAAACAAACTATTTGAATGCACCGCTTGGTAAAAGAACTAATTTAATATTTTGCCTTTACTCAACCTGTTTTTTCCAATCCACAGAAAACAGGGCAGTCAATGACTAAACTTTAAAGCAATTTTTTTTGTCATTTCCAGCAATCTGTTGCGGGGCCAGACGTGAATTAGTACATCTTACTGTTTACTGAGTACTGTTTACTGAGAACGCAGTTTCAAACATGGTTTTGTTCTCAAAAAGCAACAGTTCTTATCTAGCCAATTAAATGTAAAGGGCGCTGAAAGCTAATGCCTTACTACTTGCCCTGGTAAATATGACCTTGTTCGTTTAGAAGTTAGCTTTATACAGTATTCTGGTAAAATCCCTTTGGAGTCTGCCAGTTTGGGAGTGAAACAAGCATCCTTACTGTGAAAAGAACCCTTGTTGCAGGAGGCACATCGACAAAAGGGCATAGTGTCAAGTGTTTAAATGTTTCCACATGGTCCGACCCTTTAATCGAGTTAGTATGGTCAGGTTGGGCTGATAACCATTATTTAAGATTGTAAAAATCGTCCTAATTAAATCGGCTGACAGATCAACCGGTTTACCTTTAAACAAAACCTTTGAAAAAAGACTAAGAAGCATTTCAACCATTTCAACTTTGATCTCTGCTGAAAGGAATCAACAGCGAGTCGGATTAATTTTATTAATGGGCATGCATTAACATCATTCCGTCTGATGCTGACCCTGTCATCAAGACACACACGTTCCTGTCATCTCTCCCTTTCCTTCTCTTCCTCCTGATATTAGTATTCAAGAAAGGAGGGGGGACAAAGAGAGAGAAAGTTGCTTTAAAGACACACCATTGACCCACGATTCTCGCTCTCGCTTTAGTTTGCTTTTCTCCAGGGCTGAAATATTCACCCTGGAAATGTGGCGTGGCTCAGGCCAAGCAACTTGAAGAAGAAGAAAAAAGAAAAAAAAACTCATAAGAAATTTTCAAGGAATGTGTGTTCTACTTCTGTGTGTGTGTGCATATCTGAATTTGCATTTCCTTTGAAAACTTTGCATGATAAATCACCATTTTGCCCCATAGCTCATTAAGCACTATACAACAGGTACCAGGCATGAAATATTTAGCAGAAGACAAAGTGTTTCATGTGCTCCTATGGACCCAGCTATTACCCAGGCCTTTCACATAACATCTGCTAAAAACAGCCCACCCTTTGATCTTCATTAATATCATTTGGTTAAATATTTCAATTACGCCGTCATATGTTTGATTAACATCTTTCAGAATTATTCAGTAAAACAGAAATTAGCTTTGAATCTTCAAGTACTAATGATGAAATTACCTTTCCGTCACTTTAAGGCAGGAAAGAGTGGTAATTTTCTATTTGATCAGTAATATATGACATTGCATACTGGACACTCCACAAAACTTCATATATCAACTTCCACCCAGCATTCAAATATGTGCATAAAAGCCTTGGGTATTAATATTCGTGATGGGTGTACGTTAGAGCACATTTCAGAGCGCTGCGTGCCCAACATTGTAATTTCCAAGCTTATCTAATCAATTCTGCAAGCTCTATCGGCCTCATATCAGGCCTTGTGAAAGAAATCAGCTCAGTAGTACCTTCCGAACACTTATAAATAATGAAAAACAGCTTTTAAAAAGAAAAAAAAGTGCTTAGGGGAGAAAAATGTTGATTAGAAAAGTGTCTTTTATCCACGACTTCAAATCTTTCACATTCCAAGGATGCGGAGAACTCCGGGCAAACCGTGACGAATGAAGTATTCGTATCTGACCAGAAAAAGAGAGAAGTATTAATTTTTAAGATAAAAAGTGCTGACAGCACAGAATGAACTAGGTAGTATTTGGATATGAGCGGTGAAGATGAGAGCGCCAAAGATTGCTTTCATCTTGTGTGTGGAGTTGTCCTTGAAAACTTCTCTGAACTCCATTCTGGGGAGCAGCATGTTGCTTCTCTTGGCCAGTCAGACATTTGGCCAAATTTGATGTTAAAATGAGAATTTCACCAAAGTGGTTTTAGATAGACATTTTTAAGCCCCTATGCGTATTCATATTGTCTGAGGGAGTAAAAAAGTTGGAAAACAAGCAAGAAATACTGAAGAAGGGGGAAAAAAAGGGAAAAGCTTTTGAGGGTTAATGTATTGTGTCCTATTTTGTCATGCTGGTGTTCTGCAGGGTTATAGGGTCTGCAATGTAAGCTGGGGAGAAACAAGAGACTTTTTATGTCCATCTATAAATTAGGACTGGTGGGTTGATGAGCAGTGAAGGAGAGTCGTGTCTTAACACGAAGACGGATTGGAAGAGAAAGGGACTGTGCCACTACAGCAGCGAAATGATACATTACACACATCCACATATCCTTGATACACTGAAGTCTTGAAGAAAATTACCCAGTTAGGCTTCTGCAGAAAAGACGTCTGGGTTATACACACATCTGGAAGGCTCTGAGGCCCTAGCGCGCCTCCTCCGGTGAGGATTTGCATTCTGCTCCTGGCAGGTCGACCGACAAATTGCCCAGGCAGCCGCAGGAGATGGAGGCTCTGACCGAGGGGGGAGACGCTGCTCAGAAAGTGTCTCATCCGTCTGATACTCTCTGCGGAGCAACTCCTGTAAGACACCTCCCTTCCAGAAGTGCAGTAAATCAAGGCAAAAAGGCATCTTTTTGGAAACCGGAAGGCCTAGCGGCCATGGCCAAACCTTCCCTCCCTGGGGCCAGGAGGGGCTCGGAGGCCAGTGTCCCCCCCTGAGCTAGCCCTAGGCCAGCAGCCCTAAGGCTATCGTTTACAAATCAGCCCCCGTTTTTCCAAATCAAAGATCCCAACTGGGGGAAATTGGCCCAAAGTGCTGCTAAGTAGCTTCAATAATTTACCACCCAAAATTTCATCAGAAAGATGGACGATGCACAGAAATCTGAGTGGGGAAAAAAGAAGCTAGAGGTCTCCAGCAGCATTTGTCCTGACCACGCCAAATTTTAAACCAGCTTCTTAAAAGCACATTTCAATCTTTAATCAACTATTAAAAGGAATAGCAAAGAAACGGGTTAAAAGTTAAACTAATTGGAATAATTCAAAGTTCAAAATCAAAGTGAATTTATTCTCATTTTACTATCATAATACGAATGACTGATGATGTATTCAGTACTTTTAACAAGATGATGTAAAGACGCTTATGCTGAAACTACTACTCAGCTTTTTTTTCAGTAATGTGGTCTAACTACTTTCATCAAAACAAAGTTGACCAAAAAAAAGTTCAGATCAGAATACTTAATGAAAATTAGGATTGAAAAATATCCAGCCCTTATGTGATCATACTCCGTATAACCTAGGGAAGTACATTCATTTGAAATCACACAAATGCTGTCAAGGTGCTTAGAATATTCATGGGAGTCTAATTGGTGGCCACCCAACCTGATCCAAGTACTGTGATCGCATTCCTGTGTCACAGGACAAATAAGTTGCCGTGATTTCTTCTCCTGGGTGCTCCTAATTTAACATCAATATTTATTACATCCTAAATGCAGTGGTGGAGAAATTTTGTGAGGCTGAGAAAACAAAAAGTATCCTTAGGTGAAATACTAAAAGATAGTTCTAAGTGAGTTACAGGAAGCGAAAACAGGAAATAGGGGGAACAGACAATAAGAAAAATGCAAGATAATTTACAAAGCGTCAGTTTTTTTCTAACAAAGATGTCAGTCTGTAAGGCGTTACACAGAGGTTTAATGGGTGTGAGTGCGTATGTATTCAGTAGCTACAGTATGTACATTCTCAGCATCCCCCTTATGTTTGTTGTCACGCTGCCCTCTGTGCCCCTCCTTAATGAGGCTAGATGCGTGGCTGCTTCAGCACCTGCCATGGGTGGCCACAGGGTTAATCCCGCTTGGCTTCCTCTCTCACTTCGTCCTTCGTCTCCCTCTCTCTCTCTCTGCTCTATGCCTCTGGGCTGCTGACGGCAGCAGGAGAGAAGGCCGATGAAGTGGGGAGGGGGAAGGTGACAGGAGGCGCAGATATCCCAGGGTACCCCACCCTCTCCTGCCTCCTAGCACAGCAGAATGAGTTGTACCAGACACCGCTGGGTACCTGACAACCTAACTCCTTCATAAATTACCAAATGAAGATTGATTGTTGCTCACCTCACGCTTCTTTTGTATCACTGTACTGGCAGACAAACACATAGGCAAGGGAGATCGGCTTAAACGTCCCCAATCAGAATATATGAATATTCTATAATATGAAGAAACACGCAAACAGGCAAGCCAAGTCTCAACTGCCCTTGCTTGTTGTCAGGTTTAAAACAGAAGTGATTTGGTTACTTCATGCTCCACCAGATAGATCAAACAGTCAGTCAAGGGAATCAAGGCACCTGGTCAGTCACTCACACTGGTGGTGCAGACTCCATTACAGATCCTGTCAGGGAGGCCAAGAGACTATTATTTGTATGGGAAGTGGGGTGGTTGGGACATCCAAGAAAACCTGAATAAAATGTATATGCCACACATTGGCAAGTTTTAAAATGTATAATTTGTGCATAACTGACCTTAAGATCAATGCGTGGTGTCCCGAGCGCAGCATCCTTCTAACCCAAGTTTATAAAAGGGTGGATTTCAATGGAAGGAACTGAGTACCGGTACATCACCTAAGACTGATGCCTCTCCATTTAACATGAAAAGATCATCTATATCAACCTGTCCTGCACGTTCACACAGTAAAACCATCCACATCAGCAAAATGTCCAACACACCCACACACAGTTAATTGGCTTGAGAAATCACAATCAGGGCATAATTTCTCTTCTCTGTTCTCTCTTTCTCTCTCTCACACATATCTACCAATAATGCGGACCTTTTTTCCCCTCCCCAATCCAAGAACAGTAACCTTGGCTTGTAAGTTGCTTACTCAACAGACCTTGTTATGGTGTGGCAGCTTTACCACTTCTGCCTTTGCTGAAAGGTCAGCACTGTCACAGCCGATCTCATTTCAACAGGGCGCTGCCCTGTTATGATCGAGTCATTAACGTAAGCAGATTCACAAATTAGCGCAGTAAGAGATGATATAAAGTGGGCCGTGAGGTGCTCAGTGGGTGTATGCATGATTGAAAGTAAGGAAACGGGCAAATGGCTATGGTATACACATACAACAAATTAACCTAGGTGTGAGCGGTTTCAAACACTGACCGTTTCCTGTCCCTTAGGTTCACTCGTATTCATGAGTCGTATCAGTAAATTGGCAGTGCTCCAAGAGGAGACAATAAGCATGAGAGAGGAAAAGAATGAAAGAAACAGACAAGTGAAGCATCCTAACTTACTCCTTAAAGGAGACTTTTACACGTGTAGACACACTAGAATGACTTGAGGGCCTGTCAGAAAGTGGGGAAAGGAGCTGAGTAGAGGAGGAAGACTAGAAAGAAAAGTCAAATAAATCTGACGGATATTCTCTTGCATCGGTAGGCCAAAATGCCAGATGCAGCGTAAATCATGCCGCGTTGACTGTCCATCCCGGACGAGCTGACATTACCCCCACCAGCTGTCTCCGCTTTACGACTTGGCCAATCATCCCATCAAGAGGCACGGGTGCGGAGATTGATGTTTATTCAAAACCGTCCAACATATTTCAGTTACACAACCAGCAAAAGAGACAGTTACACATTAGGTCAGCCCTGCTAAATGAACCCTGGATAATTTAATGTGCCATGCAGAGGATGGAAGGCAATGCAGAAGATTTTCATTCATCTCTCTTCCCATCTCTAAAAGTGCCCAGGAAAGTTCAGAGGGGGTCAGAATCACGGGTCCTAATGGTTTGGCGTGCCTTAAATTTTTTCTTAAATATTAATATTGTGCACATTTCATTTCCACAGCGTTGCTCCAATATACCATAAAGGCCACTCACTTAGACCTTACAGGCTGTATGTGTGGGGTCAGATTCTTTAGGTGTGCAGTAATGATAAAACCAGTTGTGTTTCTGGCAGTGAGTCCATAATGTTTAAAAGTCTATCCATGTGGAACAACATTTTTCTTTTCCTAAAGGCATCACCCTCAGCAGGAGCAGTTATTTTGAGAGTAACAGAGCTACATGGTGGAATTAATGTCATAGAATAATATCCTTTATTTGTACGATTAGTAAACTGCAGTCAGAGGTCATGCTCAAGTCTTAAAAACACGAAGAATAAAAAAGCTAAACAGTTTAGAGCAGGGG
>JARVJN010000883.1:9244266-9254349 GCA_031763805.1 Argolebias nigripinnis | reverse complement strand
ACTATTATTGATTTTATTTGTTTTATTTGACCTTTAATTTTGTTGTACTTTGTAGCACTTTGAGATTTTCATTAATGGAAAGTGCGTTATAAATTAAATTCATTATTATTATTATTATTAGGTAATTATATGGAAAGTAGTCAGTAAATACCAGGTAAGGTACCAGGTAAGTGCTAGATATATACCAGAGATGTAAATGAAATGTACTTATATAGAACCTTTCTATCATTTCAAGATACTCAAAGCGTTTTACACAATTTGTGCCCTCATTTACGTCCACACATTCATACAGCACTCTACTCTACAAAGCTAACTGAACAAATCATTCTATAGATTAGTGCTTTAGATCACATGTATACACCAGTGGGACACACATCAGATGCAAGGAGGGGTTCAGTGTCTTGCCCAGTGACACTTCAACATGAAACTGCTGGTGGAATTGGACCCCTCTCCCATTGGAGGACGACCGTTGTAACCACTCAGCCACAGCTGCCCCAGACTGTATTAAGTATAGCTACCCTATATAATTTCATTTCTTCTACAACTAAATTGTTTACATTCAGAATCAGTCAAGGAACTATGAACTGCATTATACTACCTCCTTGTATAGGAATGACTTTAGAGCGTCCCAGTGATTTAAGCTAACATGGCAAAGCTCCGTGGAGTGTGTCATTTTCACCTGCTGACAGCAAGCATAAAGAAAGAAGCGAGAAAGAGAGGTACTGATAGGGAAAGAGAAAGAGTGAAACAAAGAGGAAAAAAGAAAAAGGCGGCTCATCCCTGGTGGTGTGGCACTGCTCCGTGGTCTACCTTTCTGTCAGCAGAGAGACAGAAGAACGCTAGGCCAATTAATCAAAGTCAGATGTGGCTGGATGCCTGAAGTCACTCATGATCCCCGTGCTGCCCCTCCCTACACCCACTACAACAGGCACACAAACACACACACTCACACACGCCATGTATTTCTGTTTCAAAGGTACAACGTGTCCCAAGAAAACTTGTGCATGTACACACACTTAAGAAAGAAAAGACACATACACATCCCTGCACATGCAGACAGTAGTTATGCTGTATGACACACTAATATTTTATTACTACACTTCTGGGAACCCTCCGTGCATGCTGTTCTTATATTGACCATAAACTGAAGCATTAACCTTCAAATAGCCCTTTAAAGAAGTGGGGATCAGCACAAGGTCCTCACGTATAAAGGGTTTTATTCATCTTTATATTGTGGTAGACACATGGTTTCACACACACCCAGCAACTCATCCTTAGCAAGCAACACTGGAGTTATCCCCACCTAGTGAGTTGAGTTTAGTCTTTCCATTGAGATGTAAATCAGTGATACCTCGTTCCTGTGTGACCCCAAAATCCACAGATCATCTCCTTTACTTCTCCTTAAATTTGTCAAAGTGGCATTTTTGCTTAAGAGACAGATTAAGAAACAGCGCATTTAAAATTAGAGGTGTGTTGGCGACTCTTGATGTCTCATCAGAAACTGTGCTCACCTTCACATTTTCTTTTCCCTCTATGTGACTCATCCTCAAGACAAAAGAAAAATACATTAACAAGTCTTTACATCGTACACAAGTACTTTTATCATTAGAAAATCTTTTTCTTGCAGGCAATGGTACATATGCATGAACATGTACGGTCCTTTCTTTTTGCTTTATTTTATTTTTTTTAAACTGCACACGTTGTGCTCTTTACATATACAATTATAGACCTGACTTGGACAGATTCGAACCAGTGGCATTAAAACATCGGTGCATTTATGGTTTCATATGAATCACAAGAAAAATATATATCACCAATTTTGCTTTATCTTAACAACAGATAGGTCAATTTCAAAAGACTCAAAAAACTGATGCGATCACGTAATGTATGGTGGATTACCAAAATGTTACGTAATCAGACAGCATTTAATTTCTTACTTTAAATTAGAGAGTGCTCTTGCCAATGGCCATTTTGGACCTCTTGCCTTTTTATGCCTCCTAACTCAAGTCTAACATTAAATGCACTCATGGTTTCATTTTGTTTATATATGACAGAGCAGAAACAGCCTCTCTGGGTTCAGTAAGTCTAGTGAACATGTCAAAAATACAAACACTGAGGAAACTCCCATCCCAGTGGCGCTGTGAGCCGCCCTCTGTGCTCTCTGAGCCGCTTCACTTCAGTACAATCTAAAACCATTTGTTGCACAAGTGGGGTTTTCTGTTTTTTCTTCTTTTGACTAATCTTAGTTGATGGACAAACTAAAAATCATTGACTGAATTGTGCAGTTTAAGGAAAATAACGTTTGACATAACTACAGGTAAAGGGTACATTTTCGGGCTATATTTTAGGCAATTACTTCAAAATGATGGGCACTGGCCACATCTAAGTACAACCAAGACACTTTGATGAGCTGCATATGTTTTTGCAGTACAACACAGGTAAAACCAGTAAAATTCATATTGTTTTAATCACATATCTTCCTTTCTATATCTTCTATCTTTCCTCATTCATGTCCTTACTCTTGCTCCTCCTTTTTTTTTTTTTACTTTTCTCACTCCCCTCTCACCCCTTGATGTAAAAGTCAGATGAAGCTCTAATAGAGTCTGTGGGGAGTCAGCATTTACCACATCTGAAGCAAACAGGCAGGTCTCCTCTGCTTTCTGTACCGCTGAGGGCCTCGCTCTCACTCCCTCCATGCTTCTTTCTATTAACACCATCTCCAACAGCTTCTCCTGCAGAAAGCCCTCGATTCTCCACCGTCCGCCCCACAGAGCCTTGCTAGCCAGTCCGAGTTTTCTACAGCTCCTCTTTGATGTGTGCCAATGTTCAACATGCTGCCTTCTTTTGTCAAGGCACTTCTGAGACAACTGAGGTAGACAAAGATAACAGCCCATATCACACCAGTGGAGACTACTTCCCATTGTGGATGGGATAAGTACAAAAGGAAAGCTCAAGGAAAAACCATATTGGCTGTGACAGCAAACCGCAAGCATCCACAAGAGAACCACCGATGTGGATACAGGTTCTTCCCAGAGCCCCTGTAAGAATACAGGCAACTGTTGTGCATGGAACAGTGATTTAAAAGCACACAACTTTTTCTTCATTCATTCAGATAATGCTGTATAACAATGGCAAGTGAATCTGACATTAACCCACTCTAGACAGAGTGGGGCAGTGCAAAACAGACAATGACCTTTAAAAAGACAATATGCTAATAAATAGCTGCGGAGAGGGCCTCGGCACTCCAGACAAAGGGACCTTGGGAAACCGGCAGAGTTTTAATCAGGTGCAGCTCTTTCAAAAAGAGCCCGTGGCCACATAATTGATCCCAAAAGGTATGTCCCCACGCAGAACCTTGGGATGCCATTCCATTACTATAAAGAACTAATAGCACTCTTTGTTTTGCTCTCCGGGAGGATGGGGAGATTTAAAACTATTGTATATTCTTGTGCCTTCAAAGGCCACAAATGGTAAGCATTTTAATGATGAAAATGTTTTGATGTCTTACACCTCCTGAATATGGAGAAGGCCGTGTGTGTGTTTTGCCCCTCTAGTGACAGGTGCATAGGCAAACAGCTTAGCAAAGATGAAAAAAGTTCCTGAATCAGTGCTATTACTGATTCCAGGAGGAAGAATATGTTTGCAGAGGTCTATGAACATGAGGTGGAAGGGAAAAGTGCCCTCCTAGGTTAAACTGCACTTGCTGCTGCAGCCGTTTTGCCTCAAGTGGTGAGAACAAGGCACCTTATTAAAATAATATCAGCATTTCTGTCGCTTATTTAGCAGAGTATGCAAAATGTATATGCACAGACTCAAACACATACACACCTATATAGCGGCTTTGCTTATTCCAGGGCAAGTATACCATCTAAGTTGAAAAGAGATCCCTAATGCTACATTACTCGTGACATACAGACAAAAAAAGTTTGCAAGAGGGAAAACCTACACTGTCCTCCTTCACTTATGAAAGCTGCCACTGATAAAGATGAGATAAATGAGCATGGAGCCTGCCAGTGGTTTCAGTGGAGTGCCAGAACGTTGCTCCCAAGTACAGTTAGTCAAAGCTTTTGTCTGCCACCGCAATGTAAACACATGTGAAATCTTGGCAGAGGAAAACACATCTTGGCTAAACTGTGGTTTATACTGATTACGGACTTGCAGATGCTGCAAATTCTGCTCAAGAAAAACATCACATGAGGAGGGATCCTCTAACTCCCAGTTGTCAGGTGAAAGTGCAGTGGCCTGCTGTTGCCGCTGCCGAGTCTAGTTACATTGGCTCGAGCGTAAAGCTGTGATCTCTTGTTTAGAGAAAAAGCACAATTTCTACGCTCAGTTTAACAGTTTTGAGATGAAACTCCAGACAGAGGTGGTTTCTAAATTTGCTGTTTTGATACAGTGTGCATTAGTGGAACCGTACAAACCTTTCTTGTTCAGCTAATGCATGGGGGTGGAAATAAAAACATAGCACGCTGTGGTTTTAAATGTCGCCAATCTACACTGGAAGTGATCTTTGGAAAACAAATCAGGTAATTGCATTACACTCTCCAGCCATAAAGAGATCATCTTTCCCAGCTGGATAAACGCAACATACGCAGCGCAAACATCAACTTAAATGTGAAACATTATACCGATCAAAAGCATGATACCTCAATTTATTCCCTGCAAGTTCAGGATAAACATTGAGAAAAGAGCAGCACAAGAAATCAGAAGTATTTTTCAATATGGAACTGAGTCCTGAGCCTGAAGCCAGCAGTGGGAGTCAGATACCAAACATTAACGTTTCGATTTGGAATAACAGCTAAATGAATCAAATCCAATTACCTCCTCCAAGAACAGTCAAGACTCAGGCATGCTTGCAGCCTAATTATTCCAACTTGAGTAAGTGGTGTAAAGTCTAATGAATATCGCACACCAAACATTTTGGACCAGGTCGACGGCTAAAGGTTTCCTTAATTGTCAAGGAAATTAATGGACAATAGAAGCTTTCTCACAATTTTCAAATTACCAACGAGTCCTTTAATTGTCAGATTGAAAATCCAAGGACAGAGTCGTCCTGCAATGCCTCCATCACGCTAACATAACGCCTTGCCTCCAAACCATCCCATAAAATCCCATTGCTGCACTTAATTGTTCAATATGAAGCCAAAGCATCTGAGGTAATTCGAATGTCTTTCTCCGATGAATATGTGCAATTGTCCTCTTTCCCTATTCTAATTTAATGCCATCTGGGGAAGGTGATTGGCTCTGTGTTGCCACTGCTGCCAACTGGGGTCAGCCTAACCATCAAGCTCTGTAATTGAGTAGTTAGTGGCAATTTTCTCCCCTAATTTCCATCTGCGAAATCCGGGCCTGGCATGGCAAATAGCACATTACACAGGCACGATTGTGGCAAAGTGTAATAACATCGTTTCCACAGTTTGAAAACTTCCTCTGAACAAATGAGAATCACTGCCATACATGTCATTTTGAAAACACCCTCCTTCCCCCTGAACTCCTTCCTTGATCGCACACACACAAACATGCTTGGAAACACACATTGAAGGGGGCTGAGGCGCAAAATAAAGAATCTGGCGACGTCCCATTAACATATAGATAATTAGCTGCTCAAACTGCAGCCCAGCCCTTTAACACCCTAATCCTCTGACAAAGCCTCTGACTAGCTTTATCGGAAAACACCATGTTGACGTAGACACAGCTCTTAGGAGGCCATCTTGTTTGGCTTATTCACCATGACATGCTTCTATCAAGGCAAGATGAAGGAGGCACTGATTTATGTGGGTGTAATCCATAACCAATGTCATTTCTTGTGTATTTTCTTGGGGCAGGAGGGAGCCAGGGTGGAGTTCTAAGCTAATGGAGCAGCAGGTTTAAACACTTTTGGCTGAGAGATTTATAGCGATCATAAAGTAACGTCAGGGACAAAGAAGAGTGGAAATATGAGTCGTATATCTATGGGCTTTCGTTTCTCACAGAATTTTACACAATGCGAAACACATAGACGCATACAACTCCTCACAAAAGGAGGTTATATTATCATTTTATCATATTTGACACATGTGCTTTATTCAAATTCTAATGATCTTGCTTTAGAAAAGGAATGAAATTAAGAAATTGTTATTTGGAGCAATACATTAAGCGCTGCGGATTTGCGACAGGGTTTTTCCACTAACATAAATTTAATTTTATAACTCCGGATGGAAAGACTCCCTGCTTTTCACCCCCCTTCATCTCTACCCCTCTCGTTTTTAAACATTTTGTAATTACTTTGACGCAGAACATCAAAAGCGAAGTAATAATAGTTGTAATTTAATCTATTCATACAAGTCATTTTCATAAACTCCTGCCTCTCCCGGCTTAATGTGCATTTCATTCATTATTGATCAAGCCTTGATGATGTGGTAATGACAACGGCATTGTTTTTTTCCCTCCTTTTCCTTAAATGTAGACCTTGTGATTCAGGGTTTTCATTATAGGGCAGCACACCAGGCCTCTGGATTATGAAGGGCAAACAAAAGATAATTAACATGAAGAGGGATGCAGAATAGTTATCCCCTCCCTGAGTACCACCAGGCGCTACCATCACCAGCGCCATTCTCCCTTAAAATGGACCTGGGTCTTTGTGCGTGCTGTCTAACTCCCCTTCAGTCAAACAACATCATTATTACTGAGTACTATTTTTTTCCTCCTTTCAATCCATCTCTCCATCACCTCCCTTCTTTCCGATTCTATTTTTTTCTGACGGGCGATCAAAATTGGACAGGATCCTCCTTCAGGTCGGACTTGTTTAAAACAGGAGACTGAAACTCAACGATTTCATCGCACGAGGATGTTTTTGAGTAAATGACAGCATGGAAAGGAGCCTCGTTGCCTTTAATTCTTCAGATTTTAGCACGGCGGATAGATTGCAGCGACTCAGGAGAGCTGTCGGGTCTTGGATCGCTATCGAGAACCCACCAGGAGAAAAGAGGTGTAATTTCGCAATAAAAGAAACGGGAAAAACATTTGAAAGAATGAACAAGAGGGCTTTTTTTCATATCACTTAGACAAACGTGTCTTCAATTTGCATGTTTGCACATGACAGGGTACTAAAATTTATTGGAAATCCATAAACTAAACCAAGATGTGGTTTTTTTCACTGTTTGATGCCGAGTTGCAGTTTCCTTCGAGTTCAGCCACGTATTTATCCACTGGTTTGAACTCGTCTTCCTGTCGCTGACCACGCTCGTTCCGTCCTGCCACATAACCCACTATAGTGGGTGACAGACTACTTCCAGTGAAAGCCAAGGAGTTTTTTTTATTAAGGAGTAGGGACAGCATTCATTTTTTAAAATCTCCTCAATAAAATATCATACGGTCGCTCCACATTCCTCAGAATTATAATGACATGAATATTTAAATTTAAATGCATTCTGAGCACGCCGGTTTTCTCTTTTTCACTACGGCATCAAATCTCATTTTCTACTTAAGCTCCTCCATCATGTTTATGCATATCCACATGCATGATACATATCTTTTTTTGTAAAGCTCCTTAATGCAGGCCTGATAATTTTGCTTGACTTTAATGGGGAATGACTCCTCATTGGCACGCTTTTTCTCTTTAAGACAAAAATAAAAAAACATGATCAAATGCCCCTTTCATGTGGAACAGAGGCCGCGTTTGAAACTTCCCACTCCCTCTTTCTCTCCGTTGCCTCGGCTGCGAGTAAATAGATCAAAAAAAGGAGGCGCAACTTTATATTCTAGTTTTGAAGCATTCTGTAATTGGACACATTTAATTGATATCCCTCAAGCTCGTAATTATAATGCAAAAAGTACGAGAAGGAAACACATGCCTTCATCACAGCCGCGCTATTTTGCTTCTTTTTTTAACGAATGAATACTTGATTTAAAAAAAAAAGAGACAAAAGTAGAATGACCAAAAAAAATCAGAGAGGTAAAGTTTATGACGCTGTTTAGCAAAAGAATGGCAAGTAGTGATTGATAATTTTACCACGTATCATTATGTTGGATAACAGAGCCCCTTATGAGGCTGGAGTGGACCCTCGTGAGTTTAGCTCTTGGGGAGCTAGTAGTCTGATCTCCTCCTCCCCAACGAGGAGCGATCACTGATGGAGACGAAACAGAGCGCACATGAAGACGTCTGCAAAATGTCTGTTCTGATGCACAGTCTTTCCGACTCATATAAAAGCTCTTAGTTGTTTTTATCTTGTTTTTAAGATGATTGTGTTCACGTGCGACACTGCAACTGAAATCCATTGAAACTGAAAATTATACACATAGAATGTTTTAAGCAACATTTGATTTTAATGTTAGGACGATTTAAAGGTCATTCATTTCTCAAATAATTGCCCTTCACTTGATGACTTTCATGCCAGTTTCAAACTAAGATTATTATGTTGAGAGACGTAGTCATTTTAATTAAACTTTGAAAATAATATGCACAAACCTCTGCAATATTGCAAGAAGCCACTCTCAAAGTATGTGTTGTGAATGACTCCCAGCTACTACCACATCAAACATCTAACTATTTTTGTGTTGGCTAATGTTGATTAGCTGTGGTGATCTTCTTACATTAGATTGAATCTAAAAGGTAATGAGTTGCAGATGAACATTTAGTGACTACTTCTTGAAATGTTTATTAAAATCTGTCCAATGCTTCACATGATTTTTTTTGGTAAAAAATACAGGCAGGATTGATACCAACTAGTTACTGTATGTGCAACTTGTTTTTACAAATATGTTGCACAATTTATTAGCATCGGTTTATGTTTTGGGGATCACTGTCATTTACTACCAAAAAAACAAACACATTTTTTAAAATAATATCTGTAAAACAATCAAATACAGACATTTTTATAATAAATAATAAATGAATAATAATAATAATAAAAATAACAAAAAATAAAATAAAATAATTAATTAAAAATATATATATTAAAATTTAAAAAAAGCATTGGGATATGTTTTGGGGATCACTGTCAGTTACTACCAAAAAACAAACTTTTTGTTTTAATAATATCTGTAAAACAATCAATACAGACATTTTTTTCTGTTTTTTAAAGTGTGCGATCTGTGGTTGCCATGTTAAATCATGTTGGCTGTAAAAGTGAATCAGTTATAAATGCTGATTGAGCTCAACTCCAAAAGCTAATTAGTTGTAAAAGAACATTCAACAGTTAATTGTGCATGGTATTTAAAATTTGTCAAGGATTTTATGAGATATTTTAATAATACTCACACAAACATGAGCAACAACATCATCACCTGTACGCCTTTGGACCAGAAATGCATCTATTAATGCACTTCCATTTCTAGTTTGTCAAAAAAAAAAAGTCTTTATGTGCCTGACAACCTGTTGAGCAAATGAGTTCTCAGGCCAAAAAAAAAAAAAAATCTTATCCACCTGTCAGAGTGATACACTCACTGAAGTGCCAGAGCTGTCGAGCTCGAGTGAGATGAGGGAAGATGAGGAGGTAAAATTACGAACGCAGCACCTATAGGATCCAGTCGGAGCTGTCACACATACAATATGGAGGAGCCAAATGACTAAACGGGCCTACGTGAACAGAAGTGTTTGGACTTCATTTACACTTTTTCCCTCCGTGATGACTAATCTCTTTCTTTCTCATTTGCCTTCACAAAAAGAAAAATTGATGCTACGTAATGACAAGGGACCAAGATGGAGCTCGGAGGCAAAGACAGCTAACTTTATGATCGCCCGCTGCTAGGAGGCAACAGTGGACTCCGTAATCGACCCGTCTTTGTGCATGTCTGTCTGTCAGCATAATATGAATCACTGCTGAACAACACCAACACAGGTGAATGGCACGTTAAAAAAAGAAAAGAAAGTAAAGTACAGTGGGGTCCCCGACATCGACCTACGAGGTTCCGGATTTACGAGGTTATCATATTTAATAAAAATATGAAATAAAAAAATATATATATTTTTTTTGTGTTTAAATGTTCTGAGTTTCATGTGTACAGCACTTTGTTGCAGCTATGGTTGTTTATAAATAAAGTATTATTATTATAATTACAGTACAGTGCATAATTTTTAATTTTTAAGCCGATTTACAAAGTTTT
>JARVJN010000883.1:9136258-9149037 GCA_031763805.1 Argolebias nigripinnis | reverse complement strand
CTCTGAGTCTTGCTTGTCTCGGTCTTGTGTTCTCTGGGTCTCCTGAGCTATGACCGTTATGGTATGGGACTCCCTGTAATTAACATATTCTACTTCAGTGACTGAGTTCTGATTATTAATGGGTGAATATATTAATTAAGTTGTTGTTGCTTAATAAACTGACCAGCTGGTGCCCAGCTTTAACAAGTGCTAAATAAGTAAATAAGTGGAGTGGAGAAAGTGTCACCCTTCTTCCTCTTTCTCTCTTCGTAAATGCTACATGACCAAAAGAACAGCATTGTGTCAATATGTGGTCTATGCAGCTTGTATAAAGTGGCTGAGTTTTCTCTGCAGGTTAGCTGGGATCTCACATAGAAAACCGGTGGGAAATTTAGTTATCCTGTAGGGATTTGAAACAGAGCTGCTGGAGGAACCATTTGAGGTGGTTATGGCATCTGGTAAGGATACTCACTGTTGCCTCCTTTTGAAGATTTTCTGAGCATGCCCAACTGGGAAGAGAAACCAGGGAAGTCCCAGGACACACTGGAGAGATATTTCTCTCTCAGCTGGCCTGGGAAAGCCATGGAATCTTCCAAGAAGAGATGGATGAGGTGACTGTGGAAAGAGATGTCTAGGATTCACTGCTCAAGGTGACCCCCTGCCCCCACACAATTCCGAACTAAATAATAATAGGATAATGAATGGATGAAATTATGGACCATAGCAGTTATAGTATGAATGTCAAAGGCCATAGGCAAGTCCATCCATCTTCCATCCCACCATCCTATCCACACATAAACCCCAAGACACCCCCATCCCTCACTAACCCTAACACAACCACCTATCCCTGAAGGAAAAACTTTATCTGAAATAACATATGAAAAAATATTTAGTTTGACTGTTATTAAAACCACTTAAATTTTAAAAGATTTTCCTAGAAGCCTTGAAAAACGTTTTTTTTTTTCATCCACCCATTTATCCATCATCCCTCCATTATCTTTACCTGCTTTTTCCTATTAATGTTGCTGGTGCCATTGGAGCCTACTGTGTGAGAAGAGTGGTACTCCCTGGACAGGTCGCAAGTTCATCACAGGAATACATAGAAATATATTAGACTTAGATCTAGAGACAATTTAAAGTCACTAATTATCCTAACAGACATGTTTTTGATGTGTGGGAGGAAACTGGAGTACTCAAAGAAAACCTACGTATGCATGGAGTTTGCCATGCATATATGTGTCTGCCAAAAACCTGTGTGTGTAAACAGCAGTGGCGGGCCGTGCATTTCATACCTAGGCCCAGTGGTGTAGTCTACGCGATACGCAGGCATACGGAGTATACCCACTAGAAAAGCTTGAGAATTTCAGTATACCCACTTAAAGTGCCCAGTGATACATGACATATGGTAAATGGTAAATGGAGCTTACTTATATAGCGCTTTCCAGACCCCTTTGAGGGGCCCCAAAGCGCTTCATTAGGCACGTACAGTTAAATGCTTCTGTAACAATCTGTCTGTATGCAGCATTTGTTTATTACATTTGCTTATCCAGCAAATTATTGTATTATTCTTTACTTAATACCTAATACTGGAACATGCTTTGCTTTGATACAGTTTAATAAATTATATAACATGTTTTTAACACAAAGTCAACTGTTGTACAAAGTTTGTTGTGCTTTTATTCAAATATAAGCATCAGAGAAATTTGGAAATGTTCAATGCACTTAAAAATCAAAATACATTTATGATTAGTTTGCACTAACTGGTATGCTTTGGTTTCCAAGCACAGTATACCCACTACAAAAATGTAGACTACACCACTGCCTCTAACCTCTGGAAGTTGTCATCTATTTTACTTTGATGGCCGTATTCATGGAGGCCGTCTCTAGGCCTGTCGACCTAATCTGTGGAGCTGAAGTCACAGGAATTTCAAACATCTTGAAGATGACACATTATAGCCTTACCTGTAACATAACTAAGTTTTCTTTCTAAGCTCCTGAGACAACTCTCTCCTTAGCTTTCTGTGGTCATAGTTCAGTGTGGTACTCCCCACGATGCCAAACAGCACAGTGACTACTGTACTTTTCAGGATTTAAATAGTGAAATGCTAATTACAGGACACAGCTTAGTTTAACATGTTTCTATGGCTAAATTAAGGCCAGCTTCATTTGTTTGCTTTTTTTTTAAATATAATTCTGTTAAACTTAAATTAAAAGCCAGTGACTAAATTTCAGTACTGAAACTCTTTTCTTCTTACTTTTGTCAAGTAATTTCAGTGACCAATATTTTTTATTTCTCTAAAGGGCCAAAAAAGGAGGTGGGTGAGTGTATGGATGGATGGATGGGTGGATGCATACTAATTTGTCCATGTCTGTATATCACTTTTTTTATCGAAAAGACATTCATTTTCTAGCCAAAGAATATTGCTCCCAATTGGAGCTTCAAGAAGGGAAGAATAAAGAGATGCGACTAAACGGAAGAGCAGGCCATAGCTTTAATTTATTTAAAAACTCTAAAAGAAATGACCTTGTGATCAGAGAAGTGCAGACTTTCTTCCCAGACAGAAAACAGAAACAATGAAGCGGCCCTAATTGTGACATTACAATCCGGCACACAGCAAGCTATCAGAGGGGGATTGATTAGACGAGTAGAAACGTGGAAGACTTTGTGAAAAGGTCATTGCGCACTCCACCTGAAATTTTATTTCTAAATTTGTAGAAATAGAACAAAGTACAAAAGAGAAGGGAAAAATACAACTCCTGTGTGATTACGGACTTTAAAGACAGCAATATTTTTTTTCCAAAAGCATTAGTGAAATAAGACGGCAATTTCCTGAGGTCAGGGTGAATCCAGGCGTCAAACGATGAGGCAAAATAAGAAGATTCTTTTCTCTGCCTCTCTAGCAGAGGAGCTGCCATGAAGGTTAATTGAGAGGTTAATGGGAGGTAATGTTGGCTAAAGGTCAGACGTCTGTCCCACCCAGCAGGAGGTTCATGCTCCCGAAGGACCTAACTGAATGTTGTTGGCTATGTACCCATGTTGACGCTGTCCCCATGTTAGAACTCTTAGAGGACAGGAAGAAGACACCATGATGCGAGACCAACCACTTTTAAATGTACACACGTGCTAATTTCAATTGATTTGAATGTCAAGAAAACTCAAAAATATGATCATAACTATGACATGGTTGCAGAATGGCATAAACAGTAGTATTATATGTTAATTATTTGATCCAAACCCAGAGCTCAGTTTTTTTGCAAAAAGACGTCCAAAGAACCCATGTGTCATGAGCAACAAACTCCTTCCTGTAGCTCTTTGTGCCAAAAAATATAGTTGAAACGTGCATTGACAGAACAAGATCACTCTAGCAAATGCATTTTGGAATAGGAATGCCCAAAAAATAGTTTTTTTGACACATTAATTTATGTTCAGTACCAACAAGTCAGCATTACAAAAAATATATATATATATATTCAAAGAAAACAGCTTCAAATGTAAAACTTTCACATTCTAATGAAATTCAATTCAATAATACTTTATCACTGTAATCCCAAAGAGAAATTGTTGTTGTAGCTCATCCTGGTTTCATTTGAGTTGTTCTAGATGCTTATGGCTTTGTGCAGGAAGGATCTCTTATAGCAGTCTGCCCCACAGTGGACCCCAAAAAACTATACAGATGTCGATCCATCCACCCAGACCCAGCAGACGTCTCAGTCCTCATGGGCAGCAGGACTGCCTGAATGCTGGGCAGAACTCTTCCCCAAGCGATGGCCATAGTGGCCTGCCGAGCCCCTCGTCGCCATGGACTTAGCTGCAGGCGCTGGGGGACAATCTCGGTCCTCATGCTGTCACGAGCCGCATTTCCCATTATTGTACCTCCAAAATCTCAGCAGTCTGGCACTCGAGAACTGCCTCCAGGTAGACGGTAACCAATCCACAGCACCTCCTTTTCAACTCATTTGGGATTTGGGACTGTAGTTGAAGTATTATTTGAACTTTTGAGATAATAATCAGAAGATTCCAGTTGTAGAAAAAAACAATGTGTTATGATTACGCGTCATAACAAATGTCCAAAAGTAAAAACAGGTTTCAGTAAAAAATACTTCCAGCGGCACAGCATCAAATTGCACAGCAATTGCGGCACAGCAGAAAATTGTAATGTATAAATAAATCATTTGTAAAAGGAGTTTGCTGGTACATAAATGTTATATCAAACAAAAAGCATGGGCACAAATGGTAAAATAAGAAGCAAAACAAATTTTTTTGCAACTTTTATTTTAAACAGATGGTTTTATTTGAGATTCTATATATTGTGCAAAACTAATGAACTGAGCTGTGAACTCATGGTAAGCAGTTACGCATAAGATAAAACGACTAAACAAAAATAAGAAAAAACAGTAAAAGTAGACATTTACTATATTTCTCCTGTAATATAAAATCTTCACATTTTCTACATTCTTGACAGTCTTGGACACACTTGTGGTTTGAGCTAATCATAAACATGAAAATGAGATTTACTTTATGCAGATTAGCTCTTAAAAAGAGGCGTTTACTCAATGTCCTTGTAACATTGTACTATTAGGACGGGCTGTGCATGACAGCACATTATCTTTGATGGATTTAGAAAGGAACTTTTTTGGCTACCATTTAGTAAGCAGTGCTAATGGGGGCAAGCATTAAGTATCATCACTTCAACATCAAAGCAGTTCCAAGACAAGAAAATGACTCTGCTGGTGACTCACCATAAACTCAGCTTGAGATGCACGGAACAGAAAATATGAAGACAACTGCCGTTTCCCTGCATTAGTTTACCATCTAAGCTTGACGTCTTAAAATTATTTTCTTGGTATTATGAGTCACTGGGGTATGATACCAAAAAGCTACTAATATAGCAACTAGGGTCATCATTTTTTTGTCTTTTATCACTAATAATGAAGAGAAATAAGTTCAATAAGTCATTTTTTACACAAAATTAAAAGAAAATATGTATACCTTAAGACAGAATCTCGTAAGGCTACTACTGGTGGTGACCAGAACATTTGCTTGAATGTATTGCAATGGTTACCATGTGTGTCAATGTCTTTGCTTCATCGCAGGGACCAATGAGGTCTCGCCCTTTGAGATCTGAACAGGTTCAAAAAATTTGTGCGACCACGGGTGTTTCAAATCCTTCTGGAATTTGTCATGGGTGTCAAAACCTGTCCCAAGACTGAGAGCTGTATTTTGACACTTGCACAGAGCTCCCCTCTGACAGAAAACATGTCCAGATCTAAAATAAATCACACTAATGAAAGAAAAGAAAAAAAAAACTGGTCCAAAGTTATTCTAAACTGTACATCGGCTTCATTAAATAAGAATTATGATTGCAGCCACCAAGGTAGGTACAAAACTGGCCGAGGTTGGTATGATGTGGGCAGAGGTGGTCAATGGAGTAATGTCCACAGCCTAGAACTTTACAAACTGTGGACACAAAATGTGGGTTTAAAAAAAAAACATCACTCAGTTACAAACATCTAATACTGAAAATGAAGATCTGTATTTCCTCTCAATTTAGAATCAAGTTTGGGTCAACAACTACTCTTGGAGCGGTCTCAAACTTGTGAGATGTTGTCCAGCTGGAAAACAATTTCATTGATAAGTAATGTAAAATATAAGCTGCACACAAATATTTGAATACAAAACCTTGTCCAGTTTTACAATAAAAATGGACTTAATTTCCAGTAAAACAAAGTCTAACGACAATAGCAAACCAGAGAATGCGAGATGAAATACTTTGGAGATTTCAAACCAACTTGGCACTACAGTTTTACAAACCACTGAGCGCTTCACTAATTTTGTGCAGTTCTATTGTGCAAAAGGAAATTTAAATAAACGATAATCCTAAGGAAAGCCTTATCAGTTTACACCAGACAACACTGTTCTCTCGACGGTTATTCAATGCACTGAACTCTTAAAAACGTTGTCTAATCTGCCCCAGAGTGCTACAGTAGATGTGTAAATGTAAGCCTGTTTACAGAACTACAGAGTAATGGTTGTATTAGCCATCACAAACCTGTTACAGTGTTGTACAGTACTGAGAATGCAACCGGAATTATTGCATTGAAAAGTTAATATATTGGAATGTTTGTTCAAGATGACTAAAAGAAGAAAATGAGATGCATTTAAACAACAATTCTGATGCAAATACAAAAAAAACTTAAAAGAAGTTTGTCATAATACTTTTTCTGGAAATGATGAAAATGTCATTTTCATTTTAGAAATGAAAAATTCTAAACACGTAAGATTTAAGTGACATGTTGATAGATCTGGGTTTAGTTCTAGTCTGCGCTGAGCTGGTTTTGATAGAGAAGCCCAGTGTCAAAACACAAGCATGCTGCAACCTCACATTACAACTATCACTTTCACACACACACACACACAAACACACACACTTCTGTCAGTCTGATGATTTCAAAGTGACTAAAGCAGAAGATTCCTTCAGTTTTTTCCCATGTTTAAGGATCAGTCTGGCCGTCAAGGAATCCTATGTGGGGAAGCAGATCCCGCAGCATTCCATACAGATTTCCAGGCAATCCGAGGACTCGCAGCAGGCGTCCATGATGCCGCAGTCCATGTCACAGGGGCAGTTGCAGTCGTCGCCCAGGTCGTCAGTACAGCAACAGCAGCAGCAAGCCTCCGATGTGCACGCGCCGCACGAAGCCTGGGCCACCACCATGTTGCAAAGCGTCAGGAACTCACAGAAAAGACAGGCCAAGATGCAGTGAACGCAGCAGTCTGGGTCCAAGTCAAACCAGTTGTGGTGCCAAGTGAAGGAAGTGAATACAATAAGAACAAAAATAAACAAAGCACACTAACAAATATACTTTTTCTTTATAAACGTATCTTTAAATTGTATATTTTTGAATTTGATTTAAAAAAAGAAAGTGCAAAGTAAGAGACATGCTGAAAACAGGAACAGCAGTCTGAGGCTGAAGCGTGATGGCAAGCGGGTGAGTTAAAAGAAAATAGGAACATTTTTAAAACTGAAATCTTCCCCTGCTGTTTTGATTAACAGCCTGTTAAATAATTGTGGCATTATCATGCAAAACTGCAAGGTTGATAAAACAAAGACGATTATCCGAGTCCAAAAGTCTCACCCTGACAAATAGGTGAATTAATGCTGGCGATGCTCACACCTCTGATTACCATTTAACCTCCACGCAGACCCTTCTTTGTGTTGCTGGATCAAGCCTTCAGTTTGATTCTCCTTTGATTTACAAATGTGCCCATTAGGCTTCATAAATCTGATTCCAAGCAGCAAAATTAAGTTACGTTTTAGAAAACAGTGTTGGAAATACAACATGGAAAAATATATATAGATTTTAGTTGAAACTTTTACTCAAGATGTGAATAATGTTAGAGTATTAGTAATACCATGCATCAAACAAAATATATGTAGAGTCTAAACATTTACTTGATCTTAATGATAAAAGTTTTTAAGTGTGATTTTCCTTAAAAAAAAAAAAAAGAATGTGAGCATTGAGTAAAAAAAAAAAGAAGCTCATATTGTGTTGAAATCTTTACCTCACACTGTTACAGGTGCTAAGTAGATTACAGCGGTCAGAGACGCATCATCACCATCTATATTTTTAAAAAGTGGAAATAGCGTATTTTCCGGCATTCAAGTCGCAGGTTTTTTGCATAGATTTGTCAGTCCTGCGACATATACGTCAAAGAGACTTATATAGATATAGACGTTTTAATTTTTCCATATTTGTAACACAATTTTTGACTGATGCTTTGAATTTAGAAAAACGACAACGTTTCTAAGTGTTAACCTTGTTAAATTTTTAAGGACTGCAACAGTGAGTCCTCCCGTGCACACACGCTTCACTCAGTTGGTGCAGGCAGCGGAATGCTAGAGAGCTAGTGGTTCCGGCCGCGAAAGATAGATGGATGATGCCGCGCCGCCCAGGCAAAATGAAGCGGTTCTGACCAGTAAATAATCGCAACAGGTCAGCTGTGAAGCAAAATAAATACGACTTATATGCTGAAGCGAGTTCAAGCAACTTATGTTTTTTTTCTCTTCATGATGCTTTTTTGAAGAGATGCGACTAATACTCTGGGGCGGCTTATACGCCAGAAAATACAGTACTACAATAATTTCTGCTGTGCTTTAAATTGCCCAGAGCGCAGAAAGACAGCAGGATTAAAATGAGAGAATTAATTTTATTTTCTTCATCTCATCCACATCTGTTTTGATCAAATTTAACCATCAAAGCACAAACTGAAGGGATGGAAAGTTGTCACATTTCACAATAAAGGCATAAAAACAAATACATTTATTTAAATATGATTTATGAACAAGTCTCCCCGCTTCAGAACTTCTGATGTTGTATTCGTATTTTTCAGTGCATGAACTCGACTCGCACTCCTCGCAGCTGTCTCGTTTTTGATCAGAGTCCAGAGCTGCTTTGGACGGTTAAAAAGACACGATGTGGATGGATGCAGAAAAATAGCATTACAAACAGGGGCGCATTTGCATAACTTTCATCAGCCCATCTCCAGCTATCAGAAGGAATCTGTTACTGATTGGGTTAGAAGGAAAGCAAAAAGGTGGAGAGGACTGAATGTGAAGGCGAGCCGAGGCCCCCTGAACACTCATGTTTGATTAATCAAAGTAGAGGGGAGGATTTTTTTTCTCTTTTCCCTAATTTTGCAGTGCTGACGGCGGCAGAGCTGACCAGAAGCACCGGCTGATACAAACAAGATAGCGAAGAGGAATATGAAACGGGCAAGCGTGTGTGAAGTTTGAATGCATCTTATTATCCTTATCTGAGGCCAGGGAGTGATGGAAGATGCATGAGAATATATCCCACACTGTTGAACATCAAGAGTGGATATGCAAACTGGTGCAACAATGCCACATTTTACAGTTTACTGGGATCCGACGGAAAAGCCAGCGAGTGCACGTGGACACAGCTGCATGCACAAAACCTGAGAGTTCAGCCTAACAAACTCTGAAGGACCCAGAGGGTATAGCCATGCCAGCTTTGTGAACGTAACAGCAGAATGCGAATGTGATACAAACACAGTACATAGGCAATAAGCAGTGGCCAGCCATCTCAGCTATTCACTTGGATGTATAATTCAGCGCCAGCGATTACAGTAGTCTGGTTCTTACAGAAGCCAGTGTGGAAAAGGGGAAAGAGAGAGGGGGAGGTCGTACATTGTACACAAGAGAGCTGGGCGCAACGCACATCTCTATGAAAACACAGCAAGACAGACAGAAAGGCAGAGTGAAACCAAGCAAAGGACAGACGGAGCAGAGAAGACTGACAACGCTCCTGTTTAATGTCAACGTGCAGAAATGAAGCCCAGAGTTCGCCTGGGCCAAAAGCAGCGTCCGGCGCCTCTGAGGAAATGCTACGAGACATCTGGAAAGCCAACATCAAAAAAAGGGAGGGGAGAGGCTTGACACAAAACAAGCTGGAAGGGCCTCAGAGCAGCAAGCTGTGCAAAACATTCAAACTCACAAAGAAAGAGAGAGTGGGCAAAATGGCTAGACTGATCAGACAAAGCCTTGGTGGCCACTGGAGAGCACGCGTGGGTAAAGAGTGCAGAGGATATGGGATGGATTGTGAAGGTCCACCACATGCAACTTAAAAGCAGCTCTGTTTATAATGCATGACTGAAGGAAAAGTTAAAAAAAAAAATCAGAGGAGTGGAGCTCAAAAAACATGGCTAAGAAAACAGCAAAGACAGGGATTTAAAACTGCACTCAAAGCAAAGAAAGGAATAAATCTTTAAATGAGGCTAAAGCTGCTTGGAAACCTAAACTGATTACACACAAACAAAACAAAAAAACTAGCTGGCAAGAGCTGAGCCAGCCCACCCTGATGCAGCGTGGTAAATTACCCCTTCAGTATTATATCGCACGTTGGCTCCGGTGCCAGCAGCGCGTGCCAAGAAACACAGAAAGCAAGAGATTCCCCAGGAGCTAGCATCTACTAGCTCACGCCTTTTATATCCCGTGTTCAGAGGGCTGTTTAGGAGGCTAATTTCACAGGCAAACAGATTATGTTAATCCATGTAAACATTCAAACACAACAGCTTGGCTGGTTTCCAGGGGGAAATAAATAGCTGAGAACGAGCATATTGATTCTGAAAGCTCGCACGTCTTCAAATAAGCACACAAAAACAGCCATAATGAGACTTGTTGAGCGGCTGCAGTTGTTTTTCTGCACCAATTAGGATGTTACGAACATGACAACTCTGAAATAACTCTGAGTGCTTCCTAGCTTTATCCTCAAAGTGTTGTAGATGTGTGTGCGCATTTAGTTTTGTTTATGTGAAAACGGTTTGATGTTTTATTTCCAGCACATAGGCCACGATTTCCCCCCCGTTCAAAATTACAGTATGTTCTCATTTATGCCAACGTGGAGTTAAGTAATTAGATAAAACGTAAAAAGACTTTGCTTCAAAAATAAGTTCAATAATCGCTAATCTGCTTTAAAGAAATATGCTTTAAGTCAGACATTGCGTGGAAGAGGTAAAGAGGGCTCAGTCCATAAACACACACATATGAGCATGAAGTGGAGAAGCTGGAGGACAGAGGCGACGGGGCCCTATTAATGAGGGCCAAGGTGTTGCTGACGGGATGTAGGAAGAGCCAAAAAAGGCCCAGAGAGGTGTGAGGGGCCATGAGGGGCCTGGCGAAGGTTGGCCATGACTTATAATAGGCACCCCGTGCTCTCAGGCCTCGTTAGACGGTCGCACCTATCTCCCCAACGGAAAAGGAGCGGCCAGCCGCCTTCATTACCGCGCTCACCTCGGCCTTGCACCTGACAAAGTGACGGCTTCCCCGCGTGGCAAACGGACCCTCTGACTTATTGTTAAGGAAAATAAAAGCCACAGGAGAGAGATAAGATGTCATTTGCTTGACGGGAGTGATAAATACGAGAGGTCATGCACCGTCATCATTAAAAGGTGAGAGATGGTAAGAATTTATTATCAATATTATATGGAGGTTCATGAGCATCCAAAGAATAACTCCATTTGGTTTAATGCTGTTCACATTTCACTGAACTACAGACTACTTTATAGTAAGTTTTTACCCCGTACCTTGAGTTAGACTAAATGTTTATAATTTTGCATTTGAAGATTGGTTTATTTTATACCATTGCGAATTTCTTGTTTTTCATTGGAGTCGTTTTATTTGAGGATCATTGTGCAAAAAGAAGCATATATTTTAAAATTCATTAAAATAATACAATCAGAAGTACATCAAGTGTTTAAAAAGTGCTTTGGAAGTTTCTGACCACATTTTTACTATTAAAAAAAAACTTATTTTGGGACTTTTGATGAAGTCCTGCAGTTGAAACTGACCCTGACACAGGTAAAATTAATTTATGATCATTAGAAGAAGTTGAGACGAAGATAAAAAGTATGCCAGCAATAAGAAGTTAGAAGTTAGTATGCGTGTGAGCAGTTTTGCACTTAAATCATTTCTTTTTTTGATGTGGGGATACTCACCCTCTGGTAACGGAGGTTTGTGTGAGCCCATCGAGCTGCCTTTGCTTCGCCTGCTGCCATCACTGTTGACTGACAAGCTGGACCTCAGCTTCCTCTGCACCCTGTGCGACACGGGCGTGGACGGCTGCCTCCTGGGCTGCTCTGTCATCGGCGCGGTCGCCGCTGCGCTCGTTCCAGGCCCTGACCCGCTCGCAGTCCTCGCACTGACGTTGGCACCACAGGTGCACGTCCGCATGGGCTCAGGGCCTCCAAAACCAGGGTTGATGCCACTGCCGTTACTCACTGTGGGTGTGCCCGTGCTGCCGTGGTAAAAACCATTTGGGTCCTTGGCAACGTCTCCATCGGCCACTTCAGAGGACTTGAGATCAGACTCAGACTGCGGTTGGGCTGTTGAGGGAAAAAAATAAAAAAAAGAGAAAGGATATCATTCGCACTCCAATTTAATAAAATGTTTGAGCAAATCACATTTCATTTCTAGTGCCATTATTTAAGGATTGGTAGATGAACTTCCTCTGTAGAACTCTCTAGTCTTAAGATAAAACACAGACAGAGTTGGAAAATAAAATAAACTAGAAATCCCACCTTGATTAAGCAAAACTACATTTTAATGAGTGCCAACAAAAGACTACGGTACCAAAAAACCTCCTGAGGTAATCTAACTCACGTCTCCTTGCACTTTTTTTCCTCTCTCAAATTTACTTTTAATGTTCAACAATTTGAATGCAAAAAGCCAAATCCTTCTTCACAAATCATGACAGCGTTTTCTAAAGAAAGATCACATGAATTGTGCGACTAATGTTTTAACTCGGAGTGTCAAAGAGAAGCAGACATGCAGCTCCATATATTTCAGTATCTGTAGTGAAACCAGACTTTTGTGGGAGCAGTTCCTCTGCGAGTTGAAACGGTCTGACTGCGACAAAGAAAACGAAAGGCAGACTGTGATAGTGAACAAATTTCTAAAATGGCTGCTGTCTGCAACAGTAATGATCTTTTTCCTCCGCTGAAAGCTCAGAGATGGCCCATACTAGACTTTGAGTATGTGTGTGACAGCTACAGAAAATCAGGAGACAGCAACCTGTCTGATAAGGCAAAGACAGAAAGGATGTGATTGAGTAAAGGAGGTGGCATTTTACCGAGGGGAACACCTGCACATTCAGCTCTACTGGGAGTTCCTCCTCTCTCCAAATCACAGTCTGTACATGTGCACACGCTGCCAGATTTAGTGAATAATTCATCTCTTCTTAAGTTTGTCTGAGTGAACCCTTAGTTACTTATTTTATCATATATA
>JARVJN010000883.1:9068316-9079267 GCA_031763805.1 Argolebias nigripinnis | reverse complement strand
TGAGCAACTGGTTTCGGCTGTCATCAGCCAACTGGTTGATCCACTGTGAGAGGGTGCTATTTATAAGACTGAGCTGAGCACAGCCTCTCAGACTGAGGAAGTCTTTCGGATGAAAGACGAAACGTTTCTACATTTTTTTTGGTTTGTTTTGTTTTATTTTTTGAATGTCCAGAGGACCAGACTTAGCTTTTTTAGATTATGATAACAGGGTTTCTGTTTTTTTTTGGAATCGGCGGGTTCCTGGGATATCAACAAATTGGAAGACGTCAGCAGCAGTATTTGCACTGATTAGGCTGCCTGCCTTGTATGAAGGTTTGAAACGTGCTACGAGCTCTCACGACTATGCTTTGTAGGAATCGATCTCAGAGAAGGCTACTTGCATGGACTGGAGGTTTGACCACAAAATCTGGATGTTTGGTGTGAAATCAGTAAAGTCTGTCTGTCCCAAAACAACTACTGTTTATCGGAAATTGGCTCCCCGGCCAAGCCACCTTATCTTAAATTCTCCTGGTTTTGTAAATCATGATGCTTTGCTCTGCCCACTCCCTCCCTGCACACTCCCCCTGCCCCTGAGGACTTCTGTGGATCCTTATCAGAGCGAGCCGGTTGAATAAACATTGTACCATCTTAATCAGGACTATGGAACTTCTGGTAGTGTTCATGGACAATCTCACCCCACCCGACCCCGAGAACATCTATGGACCCATATCAGAGCGAGCCAGCTGAATACTGTGCCATCTTTATCAGGACTATGGAACTTCTGGTAGTGTTCACTACTAGCAATGATGCAGATAAAGACATTTTGATTAAACTTTAAAAACAATGTTATTTAGGAACTAATGCAATCCTTCTCAGACTCTGTATTGTGAATAACTCTCAACTACAACAACATCAAATATTAGCTCAATATCTGTTAAACCGGCTGCGTTGTAGCCATTTTGTATTTTTTAACGTCAGGTGGCAGTGGCAGCCATTTTGAATTGTGCTGACTCCGAAAGATGATCAGTTGTAGATGCTCATCCAATGGTGACTTTTTTCATTCATCTTTTATTTATACAAGTTAGTCTCATTCAGCCACGAGGATGGAGTCTCACTTTGAGAGTTTCATTAAAATCCATCCAGTGGTACATGAGATATTTTGCTAACAGTGTTGATTTCACCAGTTAATGCAAACATGTGTGAGCGATTTAGAATGTCCGCTACTATCACAAAATTTTAGCTCAATCCCCATAATAAACACAGAATTGTACAAACTGTTCTCACCTGCTTTTGGCTTTCAGTGAAAGGTCGTTTCAAGGGTGTAGTGTACCACAATGACGTGGTGATAACCGTGGCCCAGTCAGTAGAGGTGAATCCAATTTAAGACCCATCTCTTCAAACTGATCATCATGTCGATAAGTGAGGAATAAAACAAGATTGGAAATATTTTACTGTACGCAGATCACGCAACATGATGAGGATATCCCAACCAATATTAGAGTTCAATAGTCCTCCATTACCTGCTGAATACGTGAAACGTCGGGGCACCTGAGGTTTGTTAACAACATGGATATTTTCCCGAATAGATTACAGTTGTACATTAAATGAAGCTTGTGCAGAAGTACTTATTTTGTGTTTGCTAACAGTACATGGATGATGAGTAGATGGTGTCAGAATTACACATTGGAAAGTTGAAGGGACGAAGCGCAGAAAAAAATGTTGCTGAAGCTTTTTATTTGTTTGACACAAGTTGGTTCTCTTGGCAGAGAAAAAGCTAATTAGAGTTGCTGATGAGAAACACTCATGCAGTTAATGAACCAGAACAGGAAGGGGAAAAAAACGTGGCAACTTTCTTGTCTAATTTGATTAAATACAGAGATTCTAGTTCTGCTGTATAAGTGGAGGGAGGGAAGTGTTTTTTATCTGTTGGTTTTGTCAGGGGAGGAGCTGGCCACGCAAGAAATATGAACCGCAAAGTTCCGCTGCTGTTCTCTGGAGAGAGCGGGTCCCGAGGAGCTGGTCTTGATGGATGAGTTACAGCAAAGCGTGCAGTCCTGAGGGGTTTCCCTCTTCCCTCATACGTCCACTGCATGCCTGGAATAAAAGGACAAGCTTTTAATTGTTGGGCAAACATAAAATATAAAGAAGTTTAAATATTTGTGCTTTAGACCCTCCTGCTGGCCTTGGATCAAAACGACCCGTGGCTGAGGCCTCGGAGGTCAATTCTGACTCCTGGATGTGTTAGGCCAAAACTGACTCATACATCCTGACTAAAACCTCGTAGCATGATGCTGCCACCACCGTGCTTCACTGTGGATTTTGTGTTTTTTTATACTTGTTCCTGCATCAAACTGATCTTTAAGAATTGCAGCTTAACTTCCATCAAACCACAACACATTTAGTTTACGTTCTCTTAACAGGGGAGGTGGTCTCAGATTCCAACGTTCAAAAACGTATATTGCAGCTTTAGGACTGATTCCCAGACGATTTTCACACTTGATGGGAACAGAGGATCCTCGTCTGTGAATTAGACTAACAAAGACCTTAAGAAACCCCCTACTGTTAAGGTGTGAGGTGTGATTTGTCAATTTACATAGGTATGTGTGTGTGTCTTATCTCAGCCTTTAAAACCTCACTCCCAAACTCTGCTGTTTGAATTGAGAAAGCTTTTTGGATGAAGAGCGAAATGTCTTCTGTTACAATCTCCAGTTGTTTCTGTATTGAACGCCTTTAGCTACAAGATTGCTTCCCCATCTAACACTCATGTGAAATGTAAATAAATACACATCCCAAAAATTGTTTAGGTCTAAAAGAACAGTTATCTGTTTGTCATTTAGAAATGATTCCCCTTCAGAGCGTTGCCCGCCTGTCGAGCAGTAGACTGCACTGCCACTCTCTATTAGAGGGACTTCTTCCTCCCTCATCATTCATGTGGAAAAGGCTCGCACCACCAGCTACCCTTTCTTTTATTCATCGCACTGTAAATAACTCCACTTTATGAAAAGCAGCCAGTGTGACTCACGGATACCTCTCTAACCACAGCCCATTATTATTTCATGGCCTTTGAAAGAAGGGTCTATAGCAGGCGCTCTTCCACTTTAATGTCGGAGCTCCCTCTGATGTTGTGTAGTACACAGCGGCCCTTGTTGCGCTCCGTGTGCACTCCCTCACTTGAATTCACAAACACTTCCAAGTGCATAAATAGCATGGAAGACAAGTGCCTTGCGAGCTACAGCTAATGCTCTGGAACGCCATTGTTGAGGAGATAACAGGAGCCTGCCATAGTTGATGTCTGGTAAGAGTCTTTGGGGGTGAAGAGAAAGACAAGTGCACCTTTCTAAAAACCGCTATTGTTTTCCCGACCCTCTCATGGGACATCATACAACACAAGAACACGCATCAGTGTTACGATTAAATGACCAGCGGACGTGATTTGAAGGCTCCCACAGTGTCTCTTGGCGGAGCATCCTTTGGAACGTGTAGAGAGCTCTCGGCATACAGACGAGCTAATGGGGAACCCATTGGTCATGGTAGATTCAGTTTGAATCTCAATGAGTGCGTCAGTGTGTGTGTGCGGTCACTCCATGACCGACAAGGTGTGGTAGGTCTGCTGGAGTTGATTTAGCCACGCTGCCTGTCAGCGTCCATCAATCGAACCGACGAAAAGCTTGTTTCTTTATCCTTTTAAAAGTGCCAAAGAGGAACAGACGTCGTAAAGATGGACCGAAAATGAAACGTGTCTGATGCAATTTCACGTCTTTGTTTCCTCTACATGAATACACGGAACTTCAACAAACGTTGTGCCTGAATTTTTTTATTTTTGATGCGATTTTCTTCAAAATCACGAGCTGTTATCATGAAAGACTCAAATAGTTTTATCTTATGTAGAATAATTGGTCTTTATTTATTTATTTTTTCAAAGTACAGGTGGTCCCCGACTTATGACGGCCTCGACTTACGACGTTCCGGACTTATGAATGGACTTACAAACCGTACAGATGTATAGGAAATGCAGCACTGGTATGTTTTTTTTAGATGAAAGTGTGTTAGCTAACCGTTTGTAAACAAAGTTCTGTGCATGTTTATGAACCAGTATGTGCGCTTGTTCAGTCTCATGTTGATAAACGGGTGTGCGGCGCAGCGTTAGCATACATTTTCCGACTTACGCCCAAAAATCCGGACTTACGAACGACACGTGTTATGCGTTCCAACTTACGAATTTTCGAGTTACAAACGGTGCGTAGGAACGGAACTCGTTCGTAAGTCAGGGACTCCCTGTAATGGGATGTTGGGTTGAGAAACCAGGACTGATTTTTTTTTTAACGTTGAGAAAAGAAATGTCGACATGTTCAATAATGAATTTTTTTATTTTTTTATTTTTTGGGGGTGAAATTACCGGTATCCCATTTTCAGGTTATTATGAAAACAGAAGTCATTTAGTAAGAACTGTGGGTCTGCCATCTTTAAACAACAAAGATTGGTGCATTTCGTCCTAATTATTTTCACAACAATATCAGTGATACAGAACGATGAAATTGGGTTGATGGCGAGCATCCTGTTGCACTCTAGATGATTGCGAGAAAATTAAACGTGTGTCTTAAAGAAAACAAAAGTCATATTTCTCTAGATAAGCTCAACGTAGCTTGGGTATCACAAGATAACAGAACTTGCAAATCACGATCTTGAGAAAATCGTGTAAATTTCATAACGGCAGGCAAAGTTGTCCTCGTTTTGTTTTTTGGCATCCATCCATCATCTTTTTTATTTTATTTATTTATTAAAAACAAACAAACAAAAAGTAAACAAAACAAATACATCAAGAATAAAAAAAAATGATGAAAAGGGCGCAGAAAGAAGAAAATTCTAATAGTATAAATATACTACCGTAGATAGGATATCATAATCTTTACCCGCTTCTTCCTTTTTGGGTCACGGGGGTCACGAGTACCCATGTTCAGCAATCACTGTTTGAAATGTGGGGGACACCCTGGACAGGGCGCAAGTCCTTCACAGGGACACAGAGACAACCAACCATTCACCTGCTCACTGAGAGGTGGCAGCTCTACAGACTGCGTCACCGTGCTGCCTGTTTTTTGGGCATTTCAAATGAATTTCTAGGTATGAGAAAAATCTTTTAGGTAAAAAAAAAAAACTACAAAACATCTAACAATGTTTAGTGAGGTCATCTGGACAGTTCCTTTTTTTTGTTTTGTTGTTGAGACGTTTCGCCCTCCATCAATCTGAGAAGACACATGCAAACCATGTTCTCCACCCAGCAGAACACTCCTACAGTGGACCAATCAGTTTGCTGGTGATAAGATGGTTTCTGACTGATGAAGTCCTGCGGATGAAGGGCGAAACGTCTCTCAACAACAACAAAAAAGAGGAACTGTCCAGGTGACCTGACTGAACATTGTTGGATTTTTTTTACCTGGACTAATGAGGATGAACTAATAGAAAATAAGCTTTTGGGATGTCATAATCAGATAATCATGACAGCAGAACAAGTTTGATCACAAAATGAGACAAATAATACAATATAAACGTTTTAGGTATGGCACTTTTCAGCTTCCGTACTTGTCAGAACCCTCACGTTACGATACAGAGTCAAGGAACAGAGACTGCACCAAAACTGCTTGTGGAGTTCATCTGGTGTCTTTACCTGTGCGTGCTTGTTCAGCGGGAACTCCAGTTGTCCTTTGGCAAGATGGAGGGAGGGTTACGGCGCGAACGGCTCACCAACCCATCACAGAATCACATAGGGATGAACACCGTTCACACTTTAGAAACAACATAGAGTTGCTAATTAACCGAACACGAACATCGCAAAATAATAACATGTACAACTTGTTACCTGTGGATGTCATGAAGATACTTTTAAGCATGGCACCTCTTGGCTTCCATACACCGCAGAACCTAAAGGGTGTGTTATTAGTGTTAGTCTTTAAAAAAAAAATTTTTTTTTTTACAAAAGCCTCTCAAACAAAAGTCCAGAGCAGCATTTCTGTGTAAACTGGGACACGTTAGTGGTACATGAAGGCAGCGGGCTTGAATCACACACAGGATAAACCCATTACAGGTCCAGAGGGGCGGGCAACACATCGCCATGTCCCGCTCTTCTAAACAAGACATCGCTGCTCCAAAAAAAAAAAAAAAAAAAAAGAAGTAGCTTGTAACATATGCATTAAATTTTAATTGTTTTTTCCAAACTCTTTCCTTCACGTCTCTGAAGTAGCAGCTCCTGAAACCTTTAGAGTGTAATGCCAGCTAGATTTCCATCGCTGCGCCTTTGTAGAATAAAAGATGGATGCGTAACAGCAGCGGGGGGGAGGAGGGGGAAATAATTTACTCTCTGATGCTAGAAGGTAGACAGCTGCTTTTCTTTTCTCCAAATTCCAAGTTTTGGTCCTTTATTTTATTCAGCAGTGAAATGCCATGAATACAGAAAATAATGTCTGTTACAATTCTCAACCATGACCTTCTAATGTCAGAGAACCTTTAACGTATGGACACAGTACACAGTAATGAGGAGTATCAAAACAAGTCTCGATCAGAAAGAAATAGAATTACAAAAAAATAAAACAAAACAAAAAAGGAAATCACCATTTACATAAACATATGTTTGCTACAGTCCCAATTTACTGTATACATAGGGGGGGTCGCATTCTCACGTCTTGGAGAATGATAGCAGTAGAAAGGATACATGACTCAACTGCCAGACATAATGCTTCATAAAGTATGCACAGAGGTACAAGCAATAAATACACACAGTAGGTTAGGCCTTACAGCTACGCAAAGCAGATGCAGAAAAAAGCAGGTTGTTGCTATTCTTAGCGAGCAATGAGAGAGAAACAGTAAAAATTCAGGTAAGTCAGAAAAAAAGAAACACAGAGTTCGTTTTTTTTTCCCCTCTTAGAAAAAAGTCTGGTAAATTTATGGGTCCACCAACGTGTTTTTTTTTTTTCTTTCTTTCTTCTTTTTGTTTGTTTTTTTCTTCTTCTTCTTCTTTTTACATAATTATGCACAGTTATCAAAATACAGACAAAAATCAACCCAGAAAATCCAGACAATCCTAAAATCTAGTGGAGGAGCAGATCGCAGTTTCTGGAGGTCTTTCTGGTATTATGTGCAAGCAACTATTTTAGACTTTTCGTTTAACTTAATTTATATAAAACCCATGCAAATCTACAGGTAATATGCATTCTGTGTGGCTGACAGGTTTTTTCCCCTCTGAGGTAATGCACTCGGATGCATTTAGGCCATCATCCTGATGAATTTCAAGATTTCCTTTTTATTAAGTTTTTTTTTTTTCTTTCCAGTCCACCAAATGTTTTTTTTATTTTATTTTTTACATGCATTTTTAAAACACAATATTCCCCTTACAGGTAATCTATACATTATCATTCTACAAATGTTGCGGACAACCTATTACAATGCAAATCCTCCGTGTGTCTCGACGCAGGGAATGTAAACGTTGGTTCGAGCCGAGCGCAGGAAAACGTCCCAGCTCTCGTGACATTCTCGTGCAATCTGGTAGAATTGTTCTGAATTTGTTGTGCAGAGGTAGAAGCTTTTAGAAAGCCTTTTTGGGTAAGTGGGAGCACCCTTGTTTTCTTTTATTTGGTGAGATAAGTTTATTAGGTTTGTCGTCTTCAAGTCGTTTTGCTAACTCCAGCTCTGTATTGAAGGGATAATAAGCGTTTTCTTCCGTGTGTATGCGTCGAGCTTCTTGCAACGGGTTCCCGGGGCTAGAAAGCAACATAAACACAGTGGTCTCCATTTTGGTCAGAGCGGGGCAGACGCGTTGCTCGTCGAAAGCGCGACACAGAAGCCACGCCGGGTCTTTGACGGCGTACGTTTCCTGCCGACGGAAAACAAAGCACGGGAGAACGTGTGTGCGTCAGAGTCTGACGGAGTTGTTTTTTTTTCTTTATCCCATACAAGAGGAGGCAGAATTTTGTGTAACTTTGGTTTACTGAAAACAGAAAATGACCGTTAAAGCAACAACTCTTTTCTAGGCGACAGTCTTGAGAGGAACACGACGGGACGCGGTTTCCGCTAAAGTCTGAATCCGATCGAAAAACGCTGGTTCGTCCCCGAGCGGAACGCCGGCTGGACCGAGACCGTTCGGAAAGCGTGACGCGCACCCCGCACGTCGAGGGCTTGAATTAAAGCAAATATCTAGAAAAGGTTCACCTCCTCTTCTGAAATGGCTCTTACAGTTTGCTTTTTTTTTTTTTTAAGTCTCCCCCCCCACCCCCGTGGTAACCAAGTCACATCATTTCATATTACCTTGAAATCAGGACTTATTTGGCTTCACTAGATATATTTCATGTTTGGTTAGCAACGTTTTCAGTTTGGACACGGCTCGGAAAGAAGAGCGCCACGGAAGTAAAAGACGTGACGGCATCTCCGCCCAAAACAACACACCGGCTTCGAAGCAAGCAGAACAGAAAACGAAGACTTCCCCCGACGCGAGTGGCGAAACAAAAACGGAATAAAAACAACAACAACAAAAAAAGCACGTTTCTGCACTTCTGTTGAGACTTTTGGTTACGGTCCATAAAAACGATGCTTCCTATCTGCAGCACGCCTGGCAGAAGATTCCCAAGGTGGACGTTTGATCAAATTACACATGAAAAAACGAATGCTCTTCTTCTCAACTGTGTATAGGGCTAAGTGAAACAATCCCAGAGGTTAATCCAAAAGGTAGTTTGCAGAACGAAAACTTCTCTTCGAACGAGTTTAAAGTCACAGAAGGCGAACCAAGAGGAGTTCGGCGCTTCTGTTTATAAGCTATTGGCCATTGCTAGTGTTGGCTTTGGTTTCTAGCTGTTGCCTGTGACTGTTTGCAGGTAGACAAAGCTTTAAAACGCCGAGGTAAGACGAGCAAGAAAAGGACATTAAGCAGAAATGCATTTGTTTTGTAAAATGGTTATTGTTTCCCCCCCGATTCCAGTTCTTTTCAAACTTTTTTAAATCACAAACATAAGACTGGAAGCCAACTTTTTTTTTTGTCTGGACAGTTGCGACAACAGTCTTTGTATCGCAATTTGGTTACTGGTGTGACTCAGGGAATGGCATTTACAGTTGGTGGTGCCTAAAAAACAGAACATTTGGGAATGGAAAATAAAAAAAATGCTAAAACGGATACACTGGTTTTAATAATATTAATAATAATAGCAACATACAGGCAGTGACAATTTTCTGAGACTAATCCTGTGCAAATGATAACAGAGCAACAACTTGAATTGAACCAGCAATTGTCTCTAGACAATAACAACTACTGTGGGTCGGATTATTCACAAACATAAAACGTCTTCCTTTTTTTTGGCAGTATACGAGGCCGCTAGCTTTCAACAGAACATGATTTGCTTATTTGTCTCATGTTCTTACCCCCCAATCCATGAGTTCATCATCCGTGTACTGTGCGTGGCCACGCCACCTCAAATATAGCAGGTCTCAGTTGTTTTTGTTTCCTTTACGACAGACATCTCATGTCTGTCATGTTTGGGAACCCCAAAGCTCTGCGACGAAGAGTTCCTTTGGATCGGTCTCTATCCGGATACATGCTCAATAAATAGTCCCAGTGGTGAGATAAAGAGCTGTGGTCGGTTGGTGTTTTTGGAGTGACGTGATTATTTTATTTTGTTTTGCAGGTCTGTGAGAGAGAAACAGTGCGGTCGGATTGAAGGGAAACGGCGACCAAAAAAAATTAATTTAAAACATAAAACTGTCTATCACTCCAGGTCTTCTGATAGGTTCCCTTCCTCCAGCTCCCGGTCGTCATCCAGCTCCGGACTGTGATTGGCTGTCGTCACAAGCGACATCGGACAGTCGTCGTCGTCCATATTAAGCGGCTCCTCCTTCACATGAACAGGTGGCCTAAAGAAAAAGAAGTCACATTTATTAGAGGAAAATGTTCCCATCGGCGTTGTTTTACTGAAATGGATGAAACGACTTGAGATGCATTAAACAGAGTAAGAAAAGAGTTCTTTAGTTTTCTTTACTGCTTTGAAATAAACATCCTATTGTAAAAAAACAAAACAAAAAACAAACAAACAAACAAACAAACAAGGCTGACATTCAATCCAATTCACTTGAGTTTATTTATACATGTAAAGTGTCAAGTCACAAGAGAAGTCATCTCAGGGCACTGAACAGAAACATTCATATACAGGTGGTCCTCCACTTACGACGGCCTCAACTTATGGCGATCCGACTTTACGAACGCATCATATTAATAAAAATATGAAATAAAAAAATATTTTTATATTTGTGTGTTTAAATGTTCTTGATTTTATGTGTACAGCACTTTGTTGCAGCTGTGGTTGTTTTAAATGTCTTTATAAATAAAGTATTATTATTATTATTATTATTATTTTGAACACACGCTTCCGATGTTATCAACCATTAAATGGCCATTATCAGTTATTGTCATCCCCATACGTAGCGGTCAGATTGCCCCTCCTGTACCTCCTAGGAGGTTTAAAAGTACATTGTCACGTTACAAGCGATGACAGTAGGCTCCATCTTTAGCTATGTGGTTAGGTTTAGAGTAAAGGGTCTTGGTTAGGTTTAGGGTCTTGGTTGGGTTTAGGCACAAGGGTAAGGGGGTTAGGTTTAGGGCTGGTCCTCTAGGTCAGGTTTAAGGTTAGGTTTAGGAAAACAGTTACGTAAGCTGAAAAAACAAAAACACAACACTTCCGGGTTTACGGAAACACGCTTCCTACTCACAGCGATAATAACGCTGATAACATTCTTTTAAACATACTAGGAGATAGATTGGACAGTTTTGCCGCTATATATGGGGATGATAACAGTTAATAACATCCATTGTATGGACTGACAACATTCGAACCCGCTGGTTTTGAAGCCGATTTACGCAGTTTCCTGCAGTTTCCGGTTAGCTGCGGATGCTACAAAACTTGTTGGAGCAAGCTGGACAGACAGCCGGCTTTGGACGGACCGT
>JARVJN010000883.1:9031155-9041267 GCA_031763805.1 Argolebias nigripinnis | reverse complement strand
ATGTTTTTGGTTTTATAATTTCACACCTACTGGCCAGAACCCCCCCCCTCTAACAAACTTAAAGTGGCCCATGGGCCACCAGGTGATAACTGTAGCAGGGTTTGTGGCTCTGGACACATTGATTTTAGTGAACTAAAGGGCAGAAATGGCTCTTTTGATCCTAAAGGTTGCAGACCACTGGTTTAGACCAAGAAACTGAAGAGGACAGCAGGAAGGCTGCACAGAGAAGAAAACACAGTGTGACTCGAACAGGAGAGGATGAGCGCTCGTCTTCAGAGGGAGTACACGCTCTGTCCACTGAGACATCTCTGTCCTATCCAGAAACACTTAACAAGCTCCCAGCAGAGTGAGGCCGTATCGTTTCAACCGCTGCACAGCCGTCCCAAAACTCTGACCGTTAGAAAACAATCTGAAACATGTGCAACCAGATCAAGATTTATTTATAGATAAGCTTAGTTGAACGTTAACAAATATAAAGACCAGATCATTAAGGTCTCAGTGGACACACATGGTTTTGCTGCAGCGACCCAAAAATATTTGATTCTGTCATCCTGTCACCGAGTATTTGACCAGACAGCTAAAGTTTTAACAGCCTCACAAACACATCACAACGTGTGTCTCTAAAATCATACGAGAAAAAGGAGATTCATTTAGTTCCAGCAATTTAACAAATGTTTACCCACACATATAAAAACAACAGTGGGAGTAATGGAGGCCTACACAAGAGGCTGCATGAGAGTCCAATTCAGAAGGACAAAGAACGTGTTACTGTCCTGGTGGGAGGTGGTTTATCCCCAATCAGTTCAAAGACGTTCATACATGAGTGCAGCTTTCTCACCACGTCGTATTCACTGGACTGGAACTGGAAGTCGTGAGCTTTGTGAAACACAGGGTTCTCCTGCATGAACAGCTGCTGGTTGAACTCCTGGATTATCTAAGAGACCACCAGAAAGACACGATGAGCCTTGCACTCAGTAAATCTGACGTCTGATGCTGTTGCCTGCTAAAAGGAAACACACTTTCTAGCTGACAAATATTAAGATCACACGAGGTGAGTTTTTACTAACGACACAGGCTTTAGTTTGGATTATAAGATTATTGGAGTCCATGTGGAGGTGGAAAAACGTGAAAGTTTGGACTGAAGCGCATATAGGAGAAAATGTTTACAAAAAACAAACATTTATGTTATTGAACTAATTTTAACCACAATAATATAAATGTGACGTTTTTGACTTTTTGCAGATTCATTGCTTTGGCTTCAAATTTAACTGGAGATAGAGAGTTAGCACTGTGAGGACAAATAAAAACACAAAGATACAGTAAGAGAGGATATTTACTAGAATATATAGTATAAAATACAAACAAAATAAAATGAAATTAAATAAAATTAACTGTCTTTCTGTGATAATTGTTTTTTTCATATTTCATTAAAGAAAAACCTGATTCTCTGCCAAAATATCCATGCCAAACTCAAAAATCAGTTACTGTATTCTTTACATACCATATTTTCCAGCCTATAAGTTGCACCTTTTTGCCTAATGTACATGCCCTGCGACTTATACGCCGAAGCGACACATTTATGGATTTTTTCCATATTTATAAACTATTTTTGGCTGAGATATGACCGATTTCATTCATTCTGACTGAAAATATTGAACACTACCATTTTCAACAACTAGATGGCACCCAAGTAGTGTGGCATGCTGTTGTGTGTAACAGGTAAAAGTTGCTATTAATGACACAATCGGCTTGCCATAACCTGCCACCTTGATCCAGCTCCGGGATCATACCTTGAGCAACCGTCCTGGCAAAATGCAACTAATTTGACCATTAAAGTTTAGTAAGTAAAAGTTCAACTGAGACACACCTTTACTATAAAGTCGAGCAAACAAATAATTGTTTTTAGGTGGTTATCTTGATCAATTTCGAAGAAATGCACTGAGTCACCCTCTGCACATTCATATTTCCGTGTATTGGCTTTTGAAAATGCAGCTGATTTGATCGTCAAAGTGCATTTATTAAGGAAAAGTTAGACTGAGACACACCTTTACTATAATTTCGAGCAAACAAATAATTGTTTTTAAGGGTTATTCTGGTTAAAGTCCTCCCGTGCACGCTCCCGCACCGCCATTTAGCAGCCAATCGATTTTTGGCACAACACCGGCCCACATTTCCAGGTTGTCAGCGGCGACTCATAATAGATGCGACTTATACAGTGATGTGATGCATCCATGGATTTCCCCACTTCAGTTGAAATATTTGAACAGATGCGACTTATAGGGCGGAGCGACGTGTACGGCGGAAAACACGGTATTCATTTCTACCATGATCTAAACGGCAAAGGATGATAATTACAGTATCAGCCTCGCCGCTCTTTTGTTTTTATGATAATATTTCTATACAGGGACAATTATCTATAGGATCCAGTTAAAAACCATTGTTCCACATCGAAATGAAATAATTAGAAGTTACATGACGGTGTGCGGTGCCACGTTTAACATGACAAAAGGCCCTGCGCCGGTTTAGATGGCTAACTTCAGTGCCACCCCGAGCGCCGCTTTCTTCTGAGAACAAAACGTGCTGGCCCAGCAGAACGGCCGCGTCGCCTCGATTTATGGAAAACAATACACACAATTTAACATCTGACGCACAAAGGCAGCTCTTCAGTTGAAGGTGCATTATCCTGCTGCAGACATATTAAATATATCTGGTGTGTTCGCCTCATTAGAAGAAAAAGGCGGCCAGACAGCCATAACAGTCAATAACGAGTTTTTTTTTTTGTGTGTGACTTGATTGGATTTCATCTGTAGGCGACAAAAGCTCAACCATTAAGGTAGACCTTTCTTCCCGGGAAAGCACACAGCCGCTCAAACACAACTACGTGGTGAAAAGCGGCTCCTAAAGTGTTGTGATGCTGTGGGTAATGAGCCTCTGTCCAAATGATCATTGGAGACAAACTCACAAAGCAAGCTTTAAGGAGACATGCTCATGAAATGCCAGAGCTGCCACTTTATCTCCAGTAATTATAGGTTAGCTTGCAGACCCTTCAGTGATCATTTACAGCACAGCCTCCAGTGCATTAGAGGGAGTGCAAAATCTCTTCCTCTCCGGCTTTCACTTTATCTAACAACACACGCACACCCCTCGCTTATGTTATCGGGAACTGGCACAAACACAACTCGGTACACGCAGGGAACAAAAAACACACACTCCCACCGCGTTTTCCTTTACTCGTGTTTATCTGCAGCTCGCAACACGAGACAACTCAATGAGCTGGTTTCCCCTCGGCCTGTCAATCAGAACATCTGTAATCACAGTGTACCTTTCAATTAGACTTACACTGCTTGTTTTTTTCAATCTGCGATTTCTGCTCTAATACTTTGAAAAGGTTCCTTATAAATCAAGAACAAGGTGTAAAAAAGGGAGAGGTGGGAAGAGGGATGGCCGGGGAGAGAGGGGTGGATTTCTTCAGCCCTGTGCCTAATTGCTGTTTCAGAATGTGCGTGCAAAAAAAGAGGGGTGGGAGCGGGGGGCATTTCATTAATCATTTAATCACGTCCCTCGCAGGATGAGGGAACTAATGTTGCAAATACCCTTTTCATTTCACTGCCTATAATGCTATCTTATGCACTTGATGTATGGCGTGTGTCATGAATTACAGCTGCTTCAAAAGCACAGAGATGGCTGCTCGCCGTCCCTGAAGATACCTCATTACAAAAAGGGAGGGGTGCGGGGGGAGATGGGCAAAATCTTTATTAAGCTTGCATCTCATTGACAAGCAACTTGTTTCTTTTTACATTTTTGTCAGCTTTTGTCCGCAAGGCCTCGCGAGCGTCCAGTTAAGTGCTCCGCGCATTCAATTTCACTGCTGGCCAGTTAGCGAGGCGATTACAGGAAGATTACTGCGTGCATTTATGAAATATTCAAATGGCAGCGTGTTCTGCTGAGCATTAATAATGCCAAACAAAGACAGAAGTGGAGGAGGAGGGCAGAGGAAGACGGGGGGAAAAAAGCGATAATGAAAGAAAATCTTATTTACAGGAAACGGGAATAAAATATTGCTTTCGTGTGAGAATTATAAAATGGGTTTTAATTACTAAAATGTTCTAATTATTACAGCCTATTTTTTGTCTTTTACACCTGAAGATTTTAATTACTCAATAAACTTGATTTGACTGGTTTCTTGTTTGGATCGTTTCTAGATAATCTGAAGAAGGACTTGACTTCAAAACAAAAGGGAGGAGTCAGAGGGACATGCCTGGTCCATTTACAGAAGACAGACAAGAACTGCTTCAGTTTCAGGTTCATGATTACGGTTTTGGTTTTGGTTTATTCTAAAGAAAATGTTATTTTAGCCCTTCAGGAAGCTTCTCTCATTATGAAAAGAACTGAAGGAAAACGTGGAGATGAAACTTTAGAGATGCAGCAAAAGCATAGTTGTCGCAACAATTATATGTGAAGGGGTCGTATCTCCCTCACACTTAAAATATCTTTATTTGGACCTCCCTCCCCCCTCACTTTTACTATGAAATATTAGTTCAACCAGCAATGTTTCTATATCTTCTTGAACAAATCTATTACACTTGATTATTAGCAGAATCCTCAAACCACTAATAATCCACTCCGGGTTTTCCTGGTTACCTACAACAACTCTCCGCACCGCACGCGTTTCCCCAAGGTCACTTGACGGGGGATTTTGGGGGGTGGGGGGGTGGGGTGAGAGAAGCAGAATGCTACATCTATAGCATCTTAGCTAGCTAGCATCAGCTGTAGCTAGCATCTGTATTGCACGTCGCTAGCTTAGCGCTAAATTAGTGCTGGCAGTTGTCGACTGGGGGGTGGAGCATAGTGCCATGATCTCTTAATATTATTGGATCAAGTGTTATAACTTGTGTAGGTAAACATAATGTTTAACAACCCATTAAAATACACCAGAATGCAGAAAATGACATTACTTTATTCAAACATTTCTGGAGGAGGACCCCCAGACTCCCCGAGCCAGTGTCCCCACCCACAATACAAATGCTTCCAACACCAAAAAGCCATGGTAAAGGTATCAAATTGATTTGCAGTAGGGCTGCTGCAAATTGTCAACGGCATATTCTTAGTTGACACTCATATTGCTATTGTTTTCTGAAACCATCTGATCACCAGCAAACTGTTTAGTTCCACTACGGGAGTTGGTGCTTGTGGGACTCCAGTTTGTTTGTAGCTCCTTGGACAAAAGAGAGCGGTTTCGGATGTTATCAGTCCATTAAATGGCCGTTATTAGTTATTAGGCCCATATTTAGCGGTGAAACTGTCCCATCTACCTCCTTGTAGGTTTAAAGGTACGTTATTATAGCTGATAATAGGCAGCGTCTCGCCAGGGTAAACCAAGAAGTGTCTTTTTTTCCCCAGCTTATATAACCCTTTTCCTAAACGTAACCTTACACCTGACCCGGAGGACCAACCCTAAACTTAACCCCCTTACCCTTGTGCCTAAACCTAGCCAAGACCTTAACCTAAAGCCAGACCCTTTACTGTAAACCTAACCACGTGAAACTATTATGAGCGCTAACAAATCTAAAAACGGAGCCTATTATCATCGCAACCAATGCTAACAACGTACCTTTAAACCTAGTAGGAGGTACAGGAGGGGCAGTCTGACCGCTACATACTGTATGGGGATGATAATAACTAATAACGGCCATTTAATGGTTGATAACGTTCGAAGCGGGTGCAAAAGAAGTCCTTTGGATGAAGGACAAAACATCTCAGCAAAAAAAAAAAAAAAAAGTCCACATGACCTGACTGAACATTGTTGGGTTTGTACCTGGATTTTTGAGCGTGGACTTTGGTATCCTGTCCTACAGTTTTGAACTATCATGGTCAAAATAAAGAGTCCACATCTGCTTCAGAGTTGTGATGGAACGAGTTATGAAACATTTTCAAAAGCTTGAAAGGGTCAAAAGTATTGGAGATCTTGAAGCTAGCCGTAAATAAAACTGGTTTGTATGTTCTGCAAAGTTTCCTTGGCTTTCTACATCTGAGGAGTAGGCACAGAACTACTGAGGAGCTTCCAGGAAAAACAAAAATTGCTAAATGCATGTAAGATTTTCCTGACTGCTACATTTTCATGAGAATAAATGTTTGAGGAAACAATTACTCTAGAACATGGCTTCATGTTTAACTGACCAACACCGTTTCTAACCGGTGTTGTGTTGAGCTTTCTTCCACCAAAATTCGTTTCTCCACCAACTTCTTTACAATTTCTGTTTTAAGCAGTTGTGTTTTAGAAAACATGGTAGATAAATTACTGCAAGAGGAGGATTTCTGACCACAATTATTAAGGTTATTTAGGAGTACCTTGGAAAACCATGGATGTTCTCTGTCTGCTGGACCTGATTCTGGAGGGCAGCTGCAGTGGTTAGTATTACCATCAAGCTGCTAGAAGGACCTGCTAACGCTGCTAATAAGATCCTCCACCTGCCTGCATGGGCCGAACTCTATGGACCCGTTCGGTTCCGAAAGGAAACCTGGGATGTTCTCTGTCTGACGGACCTGGTTCTGGACTGTGGTCTGTGAGGGCTTCTGCTGCGGCCCTTACTACCATCAAGCTGCTGACCGGACCTGCTAACAAGACCACGTAGCTAACAGAACAGAACCATGCTGCTGAAAGAACCTCCTTGCTAACCGAACCACACTGTAGATGTTTATTTTTCAACTTTGGTGCCTTGTTTTTTAGTATTTTTGTAGTATTTTTAATGTTTGTTTTAGTATTTTAGTAGTTTTTTAAACTTTTTTTTAGTATTTTAGTAGTATTTAAAAAATTTTTTTTTAGGATTTAAGTAGTATTTTTAATGTTTTGTTTTAGTTTTTTTAAATGTTTTTTTTTATGTTTTTTAGTATTTTAGTAGTATTTTAAAAAAGAATGAGTATTTAAGTCGTATTTTTAGTACATTTTAGTATTTTTGTTGCATGCTTTGGTATTTCTTATTGTTTTTTAAGTTTTTTTTTTTTTTGTGGTGAGCCGAGGTGGTTCTTCTCATCCTAAGCATTTCATTGCATTGTTGACCTTGTGTTGATTTTGCATATGACAAACAAACCAAACCCGAACCTGAGCACATAAATTTAATTTCATAAATAATCAGACCTTCATTTTACTTTTTTGTTGTGTTGGGAGTTTTCACTTTAAACCTATTTTCTGTATTTATTTGCATGTTTTTGTTTACATTTTATTTTTGGATTTAGCTTGGGATATTATATTGGGATAAAAATAAAATGAACTAAAATAAAATAAAATAAAATGACTTGGAGGAAAGTTAGTTTTTTCGACAACTGTGGATTAAATGACTTGGTGGATTAATCAAAGTAAAAACAGTCTATAGTGGCAGCCCTATTTACAGTAAATAAAAGAGTGATGAACAGAAAGTGATGGAGGATGTGAGGCAGAGCGGTTGTTAATCAAACCACTAATAAAGATGTATTTTTCTATTCTTCTTTTAAAGAGAACAAAAGACCTCAAATGTTTTTACCCCCATAGCTGCGAACATGAATATGTATAGACCATCAGCGTCCACTAAGGGCCCAATAATAAATCTACTCAAGCCAACATATATGGATGATACATTCTGCTAATTGTCTGTGTGTATCATCAGGGATGATGAAGGCCCTGAAGAGAAATTCCAGCCCTTTATCTGTCTGCATAGGACAAGCCAGTTCAGCATCGTGCACGCTTGCACTTTAAATGCATTACTGTCTCACACACACAATTTGACGGGGGGTGCCCTCTCTTTTTAAGGTTTTGTCACAGTGAGGCGGACACGTGGAAGGGTGGAGGCAGAACCTGCCTGCCTCCATATGTATACATTATATAGAGATGACGACGTTTGGCGGCTGCCTTTTGGGTTTAATTAACGGCAGGTTACAGACACCAACGCTCCGGTTAGCAGCTGAGCTCAACATTTTAACATCAGGAGAGCAGAGTGGCGACAGAATAAGGAAGAGCTGAACAAGTGCGTGCTTTGTTTTTATTTTCAGAAAGTCTACGTTACTGGGGAAGGTAAAAGGGGTACAACTGGAGGGGATAAATCATAAATTGGATTTGCACAGACAAATACGTCTTCACACGCCTTTAAAAGATGCACATAAGCAAATAAGTTGGAAACATTAATTGCGTGTTCTTGTTTTATTTTTCTAACCAAAGGCTCCTCTCGAAAAAAAAAAAAAGCAACCTAAATGCACATTTTGTGTCTCTCATCTCTTTGTTGTGTAACGAACACAAACACGCCCGCGAACCGAAACGCTCAACAGACGCGGCGGGTTTCATTTTGAACTTCACAGGAGCTAATTCAGGGTGCCAGCCACCTCGCGGCTACCTTTTCCAGGTGAGAACACTTTAAAGCGCACCGAGGTGCTATTAAATGCTGATCTTGACAAGTTTCTTCATGCAACAAAACAATAGACGACTAAACGTGTCACAGCCGCTGAGCCGAGCTCCTGCAGCGAGCTACGAGACGGCAGCTTGACTCGGGTCTCCCCTCCCCTTTCCAACAAACCCAACAACCAACATCTAAGCTGTCATCTAAATCTGACACCCACTTTATGTAACCCCGTTTAAGCTGCGCCCGTGTGTGCGTGCACGTGTGCATCGGTGTGTGCGCAGTCGACTGGCATCTCCGGAAACTTGAAAGGGCTCCCTCTGACACCTACAAGGACTGCTCCAAGGCACGCCACCGAGCAGCCATCTTTGTTCTAATGACGAGCCTGCCTTCTTTGTCGGCGTCTGTTTTCTGGCGCTGGCTGGGTTACGGTGTGTGTGCGCGGGGCTCGGCGAAGACGATGTTTTGCTCTGTGGCAGGCGATGTTCTGCAAAGTGTTCTTACAAAACTGCCTGTCAACCTGTGCACCTGTTTTCAACTTTGAAATCTGTGCCTTCCTCCTGCTTTCGGTTCATCTTTAAAACCACGCATCCTCCTTTTATTTCCCCCTCGCAAGCTTCTCATCTCACTGGATCCACAAAAAACCATGATTTTATACAGTGGTCCTCACCTAAGTAACCAGATAATCTACGGGGGTGTTGTATCCTTAAAGCACACAGGCTTTGATGTGTTTGTGTGTGAACAGAGCATACATTCCCAAGAAATCCACTGATCCCTTCACTAACTTAGTGCACCAAGTTAATCGGGCATGATTTTTAAAAAAAACTGCTAATCCAAGGCAGTTTTGCTGAATCACACACAAATCTGTTCCCAAGCTGCAAGGCAAACTTGCTCACCCTGGACTGGAACGTGAATAGTCCCAGTTGGATGATGGATTGATTGTGTTTCATATACAGTTTAGGACTTCTAAAGTTTCACCACAGCAGATAATCATCTTAGATGCTTCAAAGTTCATGCTCAATAATAATCCAGGTAGATAATCCAACAAAGTTCAGTCAGGGACTCTGGACGGTTTCTTTTTTGTCGTTGAGACGTTTCGTCCTTCATCCAACGGACTTCTTCAGTCAGAGTAGCCACAACAAACTGAGTCCCACAAGCAGAAAACCCACACAGTGGACAAACCAGTTTGCTGGTGATAAGATGGTTGTTGCTACCGACCAGCAAACTGGTTGGTCCACTATGTGAGGGTGCTGCTTGTGGGACTCAGTTTGTTGTGGCTCCTCGGACTGACGAAGTCCTTTGGATGAAGGATAAAACATCTTAACAACAACAACAAAAAATAAAAAAGAGAAAACGTCCAAATGACCTGAATGAACTTTGTTGGCTTTTCTACCTGGATTATTGAGCATGAACTTTGATGTTTTGAACCAGTTTGGCTATGGCTGCCTCAGAGGAGTCGACGCAAGGAGGGCTGGCCCCAGAAACCATCTACGTATTTTCCGGTGTATAGGTCGCACCTTTTTATGGTTTTTTCAAGGACTGCGACCTATACACGGTGCGACCTATATATGGCTTGTTTTCACTTTCGGCGAAACAAATTTATAAATCCAGCTCATTTCACAATTACGTTCATTTATTAAGGAAAAGTTCAGCTCAGACACATATTTGCTACAATTTTTATCAAACAAACAATTGTTTTTAAGTGTTAATCTTCTTAAAAGCCTTGCTGTGCGCTCCTGTGGAAGAGAC
>JARVJN010000883.1:8985422-9001864 GCA_031763805.1 Argolebias nigripinnis | reverse complement strand
CTTCAACTGTATTACTCGCATGTAAACAAACGGTGTTTCCGGTCAACCGGAAGTCGTGTGCACATTTCGCGCAAAGCATCATGGGGCGTAGGAATACTGTGGATACTGTATCGCCACTCAAAACGACTACATTTCCCAGAAGCCAACAGTGCCCCACTCAGAAGCCCCGTTGCCTTCTGCTGAAATGGAGGGAAAGTTTTGATCTGATCTGAAAAAGTTCAGTATTTCCTAGTGACTTTGACGCCCAGCGGATGCAGAGAGCTGCACGGAACCGACCGGGACCAGAACCAAACCTCCAGACTCATCTGTGAATCTGAGTGCCACCCGGTGGCCCACAAGGCATTCTGAGTGGGGAGGCGCCGCTCAGAGGTCCAGCGTTCTTTCCAGAACCCACCGGGAATACCCCATCCAGATTTGGACTCTATCTCGACCACTGTCAGGTCCCGTGCTGGCCATCCTAAAGTCCGGCTCCCTCTAGCGTTTTGGTGCTCAAGGGCTGCGGAGAGCCGACCAGAACCGGCAGGGTAGGTCTGCTGAAACGGAACAGAGTCGGACCAGAACAGAGCTGCTACTCTGCAGAGCTGGTGATGAAAATTTAGTGGCTAAATATACGTACAGTATGTTGTTAAAATTATGTAGGTTTAAGAGTTTAAAACATTGCAAGAGTATGGGAAGGATTTATAAAGCCTTAAAAAAAAATATATATATATATATAAATATATATATTTTTCGTTCGTCTGCTCCATTCTTCAGGGGTCATCACACAAAGACTTGGCAATTATTTTTTACATCAAATGTCCTTCCTGACACAACCACAGACCACCGAGCTACCACAGCCCTCTGTGTGGAGCAGAGCTGCCAGCTAGTGCATCTGGGGGTGCAGATGGTGGGGGTTAAGGGCCTTGGTCAAGGGCCTAGAGCGGGGCAAATGAGAGTAGAGACAGGTGTGGGTGCTTCATCTTTCCCATCCACATTTTGATGTTGTTGGTCGGGTGGGGGGGGGGGGGTCCAAACCGGTGACCTTCCAATCACAGGCTCGCCTTCACCACTTCCAAATAAAAAGTATTGTACTCCTTTAGCTAACCTATAGCTTAGACTAGACAAAGACATTTGCCTCTTTTCTACGTTGTGCTCTCTGAATGACGTCACGTCTGATAACATACTCACTATTCAAAACCATAAGCATGAGCATGCATCAGGGCATAAGATGGAGCATGACTTCAAAGTTGACTGGACGGTCCCTTTCATGTGTAGTTTGTAGACATTTTGCACCAAATCATGAATAATTGAAAGCAGCTGGATAAAACTTTGCTTTCCGACGTGTTTTTTCTTGCATCCGTGCGACCCCTTTCAGGGGACTGACGGTGTCCATCGTTACGATTCCAATGACGGGTCTGAGGATTGCACGCACAAACCAAACACACTTTGTGGAACGGAGGAAATGTTTTCGGTGGAAGATGCATTATGGATGGACTTAAAGAGATTAGACGGGGAGCTGCTTTACCTGCAGTGGACGCTGCTTGTCCTGGCTCTTTGGAGATTTCAGGCCACAGCCTGGTTGCTGCAAGAGTAATTGCCTCGCTGCTTGTAGAGCCTGGGAAGAAGAGCACAACACACAAGACAGTGTGAGAAAGCGGAAAGAGAACGAGAGGAGACAGTGACACTAAACTGGTCGATTTCCTGAAGCTGACAGCAAAGATAATTCACATTTATACACACAAAAATCTGGTGCTCCTGGCTGGAAAAACTGATTTATAGAAACGTGTAACGCAACAGAGACGATATGTTTTAGAAACATATCACAGAGCTGCGATCAAAGATAAATATTGTTTGTACTGGATAAGAAGATGGAGGGGGTGGTGGAGAGGAAAGGAAAAAAAAATGAAGGCAGAGTAGAATTGACCTGTCTAGTGTGTGCTCAACTGAAATATCCACTTCTTTCTGCAAATTACCACCACATTTGCATATTCATAATATCAATTTGAAGTAGAGGCAGCACCATGTGAAGTGTCCCTGGGAGCTGTAATTAAAGTTGACAAAATCAACATCAGATTACATTTGGACTGAATTAACAAGCAGTCCGGGTTTTACACTATGCATTAAGGGTGCTTATGAGCAGAGGACGGGAGATAGATAGAGAGATTAATAGATTGGAAGGGAAAGGCAGACCCTTTTCCTGTCTGATGAAATCAGCTCGCTGCCGTTTACACACGTCCAGGAAGATTTCAGAGTTTGCACTGGTAAAATTCCAAATATCGTCATCACTCCACGTTGAAGTGTTTGTCGGGCAACAATCCGATACGGGTACGAGAAGTTGAGACGTGGTGTAATTTATTTCTGCGGGGTTTGACGGGATTACAGCTCCCCCTTTTTTCTGTGTGATGAGCCTTAGCTGAACAAGTACAGAGGCAGCTGGGCTCACAACTTCTCTCTGATTCCTCACGAAGAGGATGAGAGAGTCTGGCCTGAAAGGAACACTGTGCGCAGGTGCTCCGCACAACAGAATGCGTTGTACTGTTCAGGCCCACGAGCAGGAGGAGTGGGGTATCTGTGCACACACTCTCGCACGTACACAACACAGCTTCACAGGTGTTTTTGTGATGAAAACAAGAAAGGATGAATAGAAAAGGCAAAATAAAAAATAAAACAAGTGCAGAGTGACACTTCCTTAAGAATCAGCGGCGCTCGTTTTATTCTGGAGCTTGCCAGTATCCATGACGACGGCAGCTTTGACAGGGCGTGCATACGGCTCGGCTCTACCAGCTGGTGGGAACAATGTTTGAACTAGTACATTGAGAGCCTGAGCAAACACGAGGAGGAGACAAGAGACGGAGAAAGACGTAAAAAAAAAAAGGAAAGGTGGAGAGAAAAAGTTGCTATGTCTTAGCCCCTCGGGGAACACATCCATACCCGCCTCCGCTGATCAATTATGAAAAGATAGAGCCGGGGAGGTGCCTTGAGAGGTGGAGGTGGTGCAGGGGAGAGGGGCTGTCTGGCTGCTCAGGAGGAGCCAGGGCTTCTGATCTACTGTAAACAAACTCACTGGAACTGGGTCCTAACTGCATTGATCCGTCTCCTCTGCAGAGCCCAGTCACCACTAGTTTATATGTGTGTGTGTGGTCGTAACACACATACAAGGCCAAGGCTGTAAGCTGAGCCTTGGCCTTGCTTCAAGTTCAAAACACTCACATGCAAGCACACATCAGCATCTGCGGCGAGCAGCACGCGCACAAACGTGCAAAGTTTTGTCGAACAAGATGGGAGGGAAATCAAACGTTCTTTTTCTTAGCGAACATAAAAGACGACGTAAACTCCTGGAAAGCAGCCAATCGCTTTGCTAATTAAAACACGGGGCCCAATTAATCTCGGCGTGATTGGCGAATCAAAGTAATTATAAGGCTTATTGAGTCCGGCACACAGTAGTTAGAGGGGAGGTTGCTTGATGAGCGTGGCTCAAGGTAGCTGTCAGGGGGAAATGTTTATTTGTGTGTGAATCAATAATGATCTGTTGCATTGTAGCCAAAGTCTGGAGACGCTTCATATACACTGCCTGGCCCCAAAAAAACAACATTGTCACCTGGATTTAACTAAGCAAATAAGTACAATCCTCCTATTGGATAATTACTGCATGGGCAATTATCTTTAAGCTGGCAACACGTTATTTGACCCCAACTGGTGCAATGAGTTGCTGCATCTCATTTCTTCAACAACCATGTCGAAAGACTCATCGCGTGGTCGTGGAAAAGTTGTCAGTCTGTTTGAGAAGTGTCAAATCATTGGCATCAAGCAGAGAAAACATCTAAGGAGGTTGCAGAAAATACTAAAATGGGTTGAGAACTGTCCAACGCATTATTAAAAATTGGAAGGATAGTGGGGACCCGTTGTCTTCGAGGAAGAAATGTGGACAGAAAAAAAAATCCTGAATGATGGTGATCGGTGATCGCTTAAACTTTTGGTGAAATCAAATCAAAGACAACAACAGTAGCACTCAGGGTCATGTTTAATAGTGAAATTAAGATAACTTCCACAAGCACAATGTGAAGGGAACTCAAGGGATAGGGACTGAACAGTGTAGTCTTAAGAAAACCAATAATCAGTGAGGCTACCTGGGGAAAAAAAGGCTTCAATTTGCTAGTGAGCTTAAAGATTGGACTCTGGAGCAATGTAAGAAGGTCATGTGGTCTGATGAGTCCAGATTTACCCTGTTCCAGAGTGATGGGCACATCAAGGTAAAAAGAGAGGCAGGTGAAGTGATGCACCCACCCATCATGCCTAGTGATCAATGCAAGATCTCAGTGAAAAATTAATGCAACACTGGATGGAAATAGATCTGGTGACATTGCAGAAGTTTATTGAAGCAATGCCACAGTGAATGCATGCCGTAATCAAAGCTAAAGGTGGTCCAACGAAATATTAGTGTGACCTTTTATTTGACCAGGCAGTGTATCATAAAGGGTCAAGATTACAGAGAAGGTGCTTTTCATTGGAAATATCCAGGGAGCACCTCCCTGCATATGCATGAGGGGTGAAACAGAGAGATCAGCCACAGCAGGCTTTTTAGAAAAGAAGCACTGAGCACTTCTCCAAACATAACATGGACCTTATCAACACCGGACAAAACTTTTTCACTGCAGCTTGTCATGTCTCAAACTGTCTGTCACCTCCTCTGTGGAATTGGGGTTAGCTTTTCTTTCTGGCAAGCCTGCCTGGTGTGGAAGGAGGAGGAGGAGGGAAAGTTATATACCTTCACTTTTACCTGCTTTGAGTATTCAACCATTACAGTAAAAAGCACCAATTTGTGCCACCCACTTTTCACGCCGCACAGATGGTGGAGCGAAAGCCCATCCGAAAGCACAAAAAGCTGCAACTACTGAGGAAAAGTCATCAAAAGTTTGGCTGAAGAGCTGCCAGAGTGGACAAAAACACAGCCGAGAGGCGATGCACCATCTATTTAACCTGGGTTGCTATGCACGGAAAAATGAAAACCCCAGTCTATTAATTCGCACGTTGTATAAACAGCACAATGTGACACATTCTCAGAATGAGAGTGCAAGCCAGATAGAGGCCCTACTATATAAATAACAAGGCACTCAGAGGCATATTTGATGTTGATATCCATCACCGAGGCTGGAAAGAGGGGAAGAAAGAAAGAAAAAAACGGGGAAAGAAAATAACAGAGCGACTAAGACCGCAACACGGGGATCCTTATGAAAATAAGATTCAGCCCAAATGGATCTCGTGTAATTGGTTTCAGATAGTGAGGTCAGGGGAAAGACGATACAGGCGACTATTATGCGAAACGGGCTGAGAAACAAGAATGTTTACACAGGCATTCCTCTCCTACATTAATAGGCATGCAGAGATCACTGGAGAGGACGAAAAGGAGTGAGAAGAGACTGACAGCATGAAAAAAAACAACCAAATCCACTTTCCTACCTCCATAAACACCCGTAATTCTACACAGAAGACACCCATCACAACGCACCCTTGTAAGGAGCATGCAAAGATCTTAAACAAGCATGAAATACATTAGCGGGACCTTCATAACTGGGCCAAACCATTACAAATCTCCAGATTGCTTATTGCATGCGGTGCTGCTGCAGGTGAAATAAGCCGTAGACAAAGAATGTCACTCTTTCAAATCCACACGGAGACGACACAATATTCAGCCATGACATTGGCGATGGATGTATTTGAAAGACTGTGACATTGTGTTTGGACAGTGCAGATCACTTCCTGGCTGAAATCGCACAGGGAGCTGTTGTTATTAAGGGATTTAGCTGATATTGGGATGATGACACAGGCGTGTAATAATCTGCCCCCAACAGGTATTTCCTGACAGGATGCCGCCTCCCTGTTGCAGAAAATCTCTGTAAACATGGCGCCAGTTGTTGATCAGTAAGAAGCCGGCCCACATCACGCCAACGTGGTTTATCTCATGTGTGCTGAACAGATGTTTAGTGAGTACGCATGTTGCTCCTGTTCACAACACCAGGCTGTCGACCAGAACAACTCCAGACAAGCTGACAGCTTTGACAACTCACACACACACACACGTGTACACAACTGATGCATAAGCACATATATTTACACACTGCACCGCATAGTTGAGCTTATGTATCTTTGCTTCCAAGAAACAGATTCAGAAAGAGTGGAGTAAGGAATAAATATGAGTTTTTATCAATCAGATGGAAATGTGTTTAGCTGAAAACAAGGCAACAGTTTAGGCTGAACAAACAAACATGGTTGATTGGACCGAGGCTGCAGGCTTGTTGGCAAGAAAGATATGCGCTCACACTCCACACCAAAATATTTACGTCTTATCTCTTTCTGTTAGTGGATTCAGGGCAGATGGATTGACAAATACAGAAATAGAGAGGGAATGTCTGGAAAGGATAAACAAATCGGAAAAGACAGCGGGCCAAGATGTCCAATGTAAAATTTGATTAAAAAAGGAAGAGGCCTGAGTTAGTGAAAGCCAGGAAAGTACCACAAGTAACCAAAGACTCATCCTTTAAAGGTCAGAGCTGCCAAACAAACTCAGTCCAATATTGTTTCTACATTGCAAAAGAAGTACAGTAGTCCCTCGTTACTTCGCGGTTCGACTTTTGCGGACTCGCTCTTTTGCGTTTTTTTCAAAGTAAGATTCTGCACGAGAGAAAATAAATAAAAAATCGCAAACGACACACGATTGTCAACTTTAATAATTACTCAGATGATTGGGACAGTACGGATACAGTAAAAAGTTAATGAAACATTTTTTTTGGACAGGCACCGCCGTTTCTTAAGTTTTCTCTCAGTAAGCCTACACTGCATCGCCACTCTTAACGACTACATTTCCCAGAAGTCCCAACAGTGTTGTTGCCTTCTGCCGAATGTGACAGGAAGTTTTGATCTGATTCGAATAAGTTTTGTCCTTATTCATAGTGACTTTGGAGTCCAGAGATGCAGAGAGCCACATGGAACCGACTGGGAACTGGACCTCCAGACTCATCTGTGAATCTGAATACCGCCCGCCGGCCCACGAGACCTTCCAAGCGAAGAAGCCGCCCGGAGGCCCGGCGTTTTCTTTGGAGCCCACCGGGAGTATTTTCATCTTGATTTGGACTCAATTGGACCACCGTGTGGTCCCGTGCTGGCAATCGAAATGTCCGGCTCCCTCAAGAAGCATTTTGTTGCTCAAGGGCTGCAGAGAGTCAACCAGAACTGGCGTAGGTCTGCGGAGCCGCTGTCTTCTGCAAAGCTGGTGTGTAAAATTTTGCAATTCTGTGCAGTACATAGAACATATTTTCTGTCATAAACGTTGCACCGCTCTATAAGTTGCATCATTCCAAATATGTCTAATAAAGTGGAAAAATCCATAAATACGCAGCTTCGCTGTATATATCACAGCTATTATGCATCACGTTTGTTACGCGTCACTGTTGACAACCCGGAAATGTGGGCTGATGTTGTGGCAAAAATCGATGGGCTGCCAAATGGCAGCCAGGGGAGCGTGCACGGGCGGACTTTAACAAGAGTTTAACAAGATTAACACATAAAAACAATTATTTTTTTGCACGCCTTTATAGTAAAGATGTGTCTCAGCTGAAGTTTTATTTAATAAATGCACTTTAATGGACAAATTAGCTGCATTTCACTGAGGCGGTGCACCAAAATGAAGCTGCTTTGATGGTTGTTCCAGGCAGATGACCATGGCAGGCTCTGGCAAGCGAATTGTGTCATTAATAGCCACTTTTACCCATTATGTACATGACACAATTGGCTTGCCATACAATTCAAGTGCCATCTAAGCAGCTGAAAATGGTAGTGTCCAATATTTTCAATCAGAATGAATGAAAATGGTTAAATCTCAGCCAAAAATTGATTTATTAATATGGAGAAAAAAAATCCATAAACATGTCGCTTTGACGTATAAGTGTAAATTATATGTACGTATATGTAAATTATGCAAACTAAAAACCGGGACTTATAGGGCAAAAAATATGGTACGTATGTTGTTAAAATTACGTAGATTTAAGAGTTTAGAACATTGCAAGAGTGTGGGAAGGGTTTCTAAATCCTTAATATACTGTATATATAAATACTAAAATAAATATAACATTGCTACTTTGCAGAATTTCACTTATTGCGGAGGGGGTCCAGAACATAACCCCGCGATAAACGAGGGACTACTGTACACAACTGATTTCAGTCATCTCTGCATGGTCTCTCTTGTAAATTTGTCTTCGAAGCTCAATGACACTAATCTGTATAAATAAAGGTTGGTTTAATAATAATAAAAAAAACAAGTTTCTGTTTTCTTGTTGAATGTTCAAAAAGATTCATGAAACTTCAACCGTTTGACCAAATTTGCACTGCTTGGCTCTAAAAGCTGCTGGACAAAACACAAAACCCTGATAATGTCAGAAATAGTTCTAACAAAAAGATTTGGGTGTTTTTTTTTTTTGTTGTTGTTCTCCCTCAGACAACGTCCCTGTGAAACAGAACAGGAAACAAAGTAGGGAGAAAGGGAGAGTTCAGAAAGTATGCAGAAGTAATGAGCAGTTTAATGTATGACTCAATAAATCAGCAGTGACGGAGAATCTGCCTGGGCCTCAGGACAGAGGTAGAAACATCCAGCAGAACAATGGGCTTCTATGTCCTGCTCCAATACCTCTGCCTTCGTAGTTTTCAGCCACTTCAGCTCCATCTGCCTCTACGTGCACAGCTCTTGAGCTAAAAATACAAGCAAACCCAGTCTTACGCCAATTTGCGACGTTGGACTTTTTCGGCTCTGCAAGAAACAGAAGGTTTTCCGAAGAAATTGAGCAACTCTTCACTATCTAAACTATACAAGACGTTCTCCTCCTCCTCGTGTTCCCTCCCTCACACTCCCTACATCACAATATTCATTTATTTTCCTTCCTCCCCTTCTCTCCCACCTATCTCACCTTTTGTTTATTGATTCTCTAGATTAAGAAATCCGAGGGTGACGGATTGTAACACACAAGCCATCAAATTATTTTGGGGTGTGCTTATTTGCTTTTCCCTTGCATCTATTTGGCCTGTGTCTGTAGACAATTATGCCTACCCAGCCCCAGACTCAGGTGCTAATAATGAAGGACAAATAGAATCGTATGTGTAAACTTCTCCCACTGATGAAAATTTATATTAACTTTCTACCACGGTAAACAGAGCCGCATAGCTACACCGTCCCCGGAGGACTGATGAGATGAATTTGCTGGCTCCTGCCCCAGGAAGAAAGCTTGTGTAGGAGAGGAGTGCTGCCGGTAAGAGGGACTCAGAGGTGTCGAACTCCATTGTGTAACCTCACTTTTATTCCCCCCTCTCTAACAAAGACAAAATGTGGGTCTGTTTTGCTAATCGTGGATCAGAATTGTGTGTCTAAGAGTTACACACCAACATGTAGGTGTCTGCTGAGACACTTGACAAGCCAAGCCAGTAATAACACCGATCCCAGCCTGTTGTTTTTCACTCCAACCACTGACATTTACCATCAATGCCCCCACTATAGTCACCATGGTTATTCTGCGCAAATATACATCAGGTAAAACAGAGGAGAGCAATGTTGTTTCAGCTTCCAACTCATATTTTGCTTATATCTTTTATTTAAAAAGATTTACCGGTAACTTAAAAATCCAAGTAAAACTAGAAAATGACATCCAAGAAGCACTTGTTTGCCCAGCTGTAATCCAGGTTTTAGATCTAATGACTGCCATTCAGACCTGCACAATGTACAACTGAGGGTTTCACTTTTTCTCCATTCTCCATCATCTACCAACACATTTATTCTAGTAGATTATCTATAACCTTGATAAATGAGGACAAACAAGCACAAGAACAAAAGAAGCTTACAGTTTCTGCTCATCTATCATTCATTGCCTGAGTAGATCTTTTTTTTTTTGCTTTATCACAAGGAATCTCAGTTTACCTTTATGATTTACCGTATTTTTCGGACTATAAGGCGCACTTAAAATCCTTAAATTTGATCATAAAAAAATGACAGTTCGCCTTATGTATTAATTTTGGTTGTGCTTACTGACCTCAAACTGATTTTATGTGAAACACCAATTAACAATGTTGAGTTATTGTGAATGAGTTGAATAGTTTGACTTATCTGACTGTTTTGTTTCACTTAATGTGCCTTACAATCCGGTGCGCCTTATGTTTGAAAACAGACCAGTTCATTGACCTTGCACCTTATAACCCGGTGCGCCTTATAGTCTGAAAAAAAATGGTACTAATTCCCCATGTTCTTTACCAAAGACTATAAATTAACACATTTTGTTTTACTCCAACTATGACAGCAGGACTCTTCAGTACAGTGTCTACTGTTGCAGCCTAAAAAGCAACGGAAAACCTTTACAATCTATCACTTAAAAAGGATAGGGAAAAAATATAAAATAAATACATTTTCATTGGTGGAATGAGTCATTTTGGAACAATGGACAAGAATTCTCTGCAAAAACAAAGCAGATATAAAATCAAATAAAGTTCACTTGTTTATATTTTTCTTCAGAACGTCATGGGCTCCAGTTTACAGAGGAATAGGAACCTTCTGTGTCTCAGTGAAAGGAAAATTAACATCAAAGCTGGATAAGTAACAAATATGTGGGGTGCTGCGTGCAGGGCAGCAAGAAAAAGGCACAAATTTCAGTGAAAAAACTCTTTAAAAAAAAAAAATTGAACTTAAATTACCTATAAGTGCAAGCCAACTTGTCTGACACGTTAGCATTAAAAACGATTACTGCTTTAAGAAGTTCTGCTCAGATAATCCCAAAGTTTTTAATGGAGCTTGGGTTTGTTGACAAAGGTTCACACTCTATTAAAAAAAAACAACAACAACAACAAAAAACAGGGGCAACAGGCGAGCTATGACAAACCCAAAAGTCGGCTTTGTGCAAATCGAGACAGTTAAAAATAAATTGTGCTGACACAAATGTGCACTTGTTTACACGTTATATTATCTAAACTGCTGCATCCAGTGTAAGTAAACTGTTAAAACACGTTAAATAATTCCTGGCATTAACATTTCTCTTTATGCAAGCCATAACTGTTCAGAAGAAAAGGGGCAGACGGCATTTGCTTTTAGACTGCGCACAATCACGTGAGCGGAGCATGTGCGCTGATTGAGTTCCTCTTCATCTGACCCTGTCTTGGGGGCTTCTGCTGTTGCGGGTCAATAGTACGAGTGTGTGTCTGTCTCATCCTGCAGAGCTCAGGTTAAGTGTTGAGTCTAAGTGTTACCCTCTTCATGCGGTCGATGAGTGAGAGAGAACTACGACCTGAGCTGTAAGTGAACTCACCTCAGGCATATGTGCAGCTTCTTCTTCTTTTTTTTTGGTTTGTTCTCAGCGCGAGAACTTTTTAGACCGTTCTTCTTGGATTAAAAATTAATTGTGGTATCTAGTTTTTTTTTAAATTTATCTGGCTGGTCTTCAAACGATCCTTTTATTTTATCAAGTGAAAAGAAAAGGTTTAATCCAGTTTTATTTTCTGCCTCTTAAGTCAGGGGTGTCAAACCCACTTACAAAGGGGGCCAAATTTAAAACTTTTTTCAAACTAAGGGCCGGTTTCAAAATCTACATCAACTCAAGTTAGATACCAAACATGTTCTCTTGGCTGCAGGTTCCACAACAAGAGTTTGATTGGTCTCATTTGACATTCTCTGTTTCACTTTTGACATAATAGACAAAGATTAGTGAAAAAACTGAAGTGATAAAAGTATTTTACATTTAAAGTAACATCTTGGGGGCTAGATAAGATGTCAACAAGGGTCACATTTGGCTCCTGAGCCTTGACTTTGACACATGGTCTGGACGGTTCATCCTTCATCCAAAGGACTTCATCAGTCCAAGGAGCCACTGATGAAGTCCTTTGGATGAATGAAACGTCTCGACAACAAAACAGAAACTGTCCAGATGACTTGACTAATCTTTGTTGGATTACCTGGATTATTGAGCATGAACTTTGATAAGCCAGAACTCTTAATGGTTATTAAATCTACATGATCACTTCATCGTCTATCAGGGAGGATTGCTCTCCACTGTGTGATGTATCCTTCAAAAAGTCACTTCTCCTAAAAATCAGCTCAATAAAACAGCCTCTGCTCCAGCTGTTGGGACAGAAAATGCATTTATTCTAGCTCTCCTCTCACAGCCTCGTTGCTTATGTAACACCTGTGTTTCCATGTCGTCCTTATCCGCTTCTTCCATCCACTCTGCTTTGTATCACGGTGGTCGTCTTGTGAATATTCCAATTACGCCGATGTGTGTTTGACCTTTGAGCGAGCAGGAGAAGATACAGTTATCTACCTTCTTCTGTGACACCCAGAGTCTGTCAATCAGCAGTCAACCCCCCACCGCCGCTGCGCCACAACACCACCGGCACAGGCTACTCGAAACACAACCAGTGTAAGGTAGAAAAAGTGCTAAACAAAGCGTTCATTAAATGAGGTTTTAACACAAACCACACCAAGTGGCACACAAAGAAATGAAAGAGACGTTAAACATATATTTTTTTCTCCTTTAATCTCCACCCAGCCCGACTACGCCCAACGTGCATAAACAAAGCGTTTTCCAACAGTATGCCATATCACGCTTCTAAGAACAAGCGAGCGTGAGCAGAATCGTGCTGCTTCGGTTTCACTCGTGCGCCCGCCCTTTTCCAAAAGGCTAATCTACATCTTTCATTGAATCAAGGATGGAAATTCACAAGAAATGCTTCTTTTTCAATTTCATGCTGAAGTAGCTCAAGTTAGTGGATGTAATTTCTCCTAACAAGAAAATTTATCACTCTGTCGCACACTTAGGCCAGCTTTGTGAAAAGGAGGCTGCCTTTTTTTTTTGCGTTTGGGTTTTGATAAATGTGCCAAAAGCATGATGACTCCCTTCATAGCGCTCCATACATAGATGGAACAATTACAGCAGCTATGGAAAAAAGCAATGGTTGAAATTTGCATGAAAGATAAATGATGTATAATTTAGAGCTTTGATATAGACATTACTTAATGAAGAAGCTCAGAGGACGGGATATTTCATACATTCTGCAAAAACACAACAACTTTGAGGTTTAAATCATGTGATAGTTCAAATGTAGCTTTTTTTGTGTGAGAAATCCTTTAGTTTAAAACCTGTGCCAACAAAGGCGTATGTCCTCGCTATGACAGAAATTCCAAGGGAGACCAACGAAGCAAAAAAACTCCCACAAATCCATTTGAAGTTTTGTGCAAATTAGGATTATCAGGTTCACGCCGAATTGGATGATGAAGTCCAAACAGGTGAAAAGGAACGCATGAAGAATAGTTAACACAGAAACAATACCACGCTTGGCCAAGCCACCAGGCCAATGTATATTTATCATGTAAACTTCTGATAAATGCACATGCAGAAACAATCAAATCTCTGGGTTTCCATTGGAAGATTTCTGCACGTTGGACTCAAGCGTGAAACCAATATCAGCTTAGTGTCTGCTCATGCTTGAAGTGCCACGCCGAGCCCGCAGAGCATGTTCTGCATATGCTCATGGGCGTCGTTTTTATCAGGGTGGAACAAGCAGCTTTCCAGTGCTATCACCGATCAATTCCAGCAAGTTAGGTCTCCCGTGTGGGGTAAATAAGCAGCAGTTGAGTCTCGATGAAGAATGGCAGGCTGTTTGAGGGGGGGAATAAAGGCTTGAGAGAGGTGGCTCTGTCTATCTGCTGCAATGGATAGTGTCACTTCCATCATTAACCTCAGATTAGAGCACATCTTATTCTCTTCGTCTGCGCCAAACAATTGCTCGGTTTACTCTTCGAAAGAACTAGACTTTACACATACACTGTTTGCAACATTTCCACACTTTGAGAAACAGAACAATCAATGGCTGACAGTAAAATAAAGTTGCAACAAAAATGGCCGTCCAGACGTTGGCTGATAAACTGAAACGCCCAGCGGATTTAGCTCTAAAGCCTGCAGTGAAGAGTGCCAAAGCTAGCACTAAGTGACATGTCAGCGAGTTTGTCTGTTTGAAGCGTTCCAATTCCCCCCGGCCTGAGCTTATTTACTGCATTTGTATGAAAAGCTGTGAAGAGGAGAGGGCTGCCTGCCTCTCTTACATATGTATACAGTGTTTGGAGGCAACGCGTAAAGAGCAACTCTCGCTGTGGACAAGCAATGTTGCAAATACAAACAACCTGGGAGAAGGCTGGAGCCATAAATACATCCAAAAATAGGTCAGGGATGAAGGTAATCAGAGCAGCAAAGAGAGTTAACATGTGCAACAACCCCCCTCCCAAAAAAGAAAAAAGGCTACGATACCTGGAATCTGTTAGCAGAGATTCAGGACGCATTAAAGAAAAGCACCAGTGACATTAAAGATGCTCTTACCTCTTGCTGGTTCTTAACCAGATTTGCAGTTTTATTATTAGTTAGAGGAGTGGAAGCAGGGTACACACACAACAAACCGTCGGGCGTGCGTTTCACACTCTGATTTGTTACTATTCATGACTAAAGCAGAGAGGAACTGTAATACTAGACATGCTTGTTAAATTCACAACACTCCAAAGCTGCCTTCTAGCAAATCCTGTCTTTTGGTTGTCAGCTTAAGACACCCCGGCATATGCATATGTAGGATTTTTAAGCTCTGTTAAATGGATAGCGGTGTCGTGGCCTATCAAATGACTATAAGCCACTTGCCTTTTTGGGAAGGAAAGAGAAGCATTTATAGACAACGCAGGCAGCAATGCGTTACCTTTTATGAATTGGAAAACACTCAAATCTTTTCCCCGTTTCTCATTCCTGTTAACTTCATATTAGACTGAAACAGATGCATGTCCGTTTCCAGCTTGTGTGTCCTGTCCCGGGTATATTAATGACTGTTTAAGCCGGTGACAGGGGAGTGGCAACAAACAATGACAGAATGCCTGTTATGGATGATGCACCATTCACCACCAAGTCAGTTTGCAAATAAATTGTTGTGGAGGGTATTGAGGTGAAGCAACTGCTCAGCCCTCTCAGAGAATGTGCGGTGTGTATATGTGTCTTTATGCATGGCTGTGTATGTGCTTGTGCTTTTTGTGAGTGGACGTATAGATCCAGTGCCATTTATTTTCCCGGAGCTGGACTGTGCGGTTAGAGAGGCGTGAAAGGAAATGAGTTGTGAAGTGGCCATTGATCCTGGCCTGCACTAGGTTAGCTCGAAACAGCAAGATTATTGGCCACAGTATGTGCAACTCAATGACTGCCTCTTATTTACACAAAGGTGGTTAACCCTGACCGGGACATTTATCACTGAGATACTGCACCGCGTGGGACAAAAGGAGAGGACAAAGGCAAAACAGAGTCTAATTAAAGACCCAGCTAGAAGGAATGCTTATCACTCGCCACCTTTCATACCAGGGTTTTAAACTGAGATGATCTTTTGCTGATGGAGTTACAGGCATTTTGGTCAAACTATAAAAAAGGCCTTAGCTCTTGTCATGTGAGATCTCGTGAGACGTTGAAAGAATGCGTTGTGAATGGAGCTCAGCTACTACAACACCAAATTTTATCAAAGCATGTGTAAAAATAGCCGATCTCTACCCATTTGCATGTTTTATTGAAGTCGGTTGGCTGCGGCGGCCATCTTTTACTGGGCTGACTCCAAAAGTTAATTGGTTTCAGATGTACATTGAAGCTCCTGAAACTGCGGCACCTTCTAAAAGTTTTGTAAAATTCAAGGATGCACAATATTATTGGAATGGTATCGGTCGATATTAGCGATACAGTTAAATATCAGACATCGGCCATTCCATCAAAATAACTCACCGATATAAAAGGCAATGTTTTTTTTAATTCATATTATAAATGTATAATAGTAGTTTATATTTAGTGTTACATTATTTTCAGCCCCCTCTTTGGCATCTGCATTTGGTAGCAGGCCAAATTGACAAAGTCTCCGTAAGTGGGTCTAGGAAAAATAGATCGGTATTGGTATTGGTTATTGACCCAATAAGTTTTAACATATCGGCATATCGTGTATTGGCCAAAAATCCAATATCGTGCATCCCTAGTTAAAATCCCTCAGTGGCTCAGAAGATATTTTGCTAACAGATTGAGTTTTAAAAATACATCTTGAGTGATCAGTTAGCTCTCAGAATATGCGTTGGGAATGACTTTCAGCTGCTAATATATCAAGTTTTAGACCAATTTCTGTAAAATGTACCCCGTTAATGCCGTGGCGGCCATCTTGAAGGGGGTTGACTACCAAAATAAATCAGCTATAGATGCGCACCTGATAATTACATTTTGAGAGTTAAAAATATAAAAATAACCACTCAAGGAATACCCTGATGCATGCTCAATAATCCAGGTAGAAAAATCTAAAAAAAAGCTAAGTCTGGTTCTCTGGACATTCAAAAAATAAAACAAAACAAAGCAAAAAAAAATGTAGAAACGTTTCGTCTTTCGTCCGAAAGACTT
>JARVJN010000883.1:8966626-8980118 GCA_031763805.1 Argolebias nigripinnis | reverse complement strand
CATATTTATAACCCAATTTTTGGCCGAGACTAGATGATTTCATTAATTCTGACAAGGAAAGTATTGAACACTACAATACTAGAGGGCACTCGAGTAGTATGGCAAGCCAAGTGTCTCATGAATAGTTAAAAGTGGCTATTAATGAGACACTTGGCTTGCCATACCAAGCCACCTTCATCTAAATCCTGGAGAAAACATCAAATCAGCTGCATTTCGCCACTCCACCCAGGAGAAATGCAGCTGATTTGACCATTAAAGTCCATTTATTAAGGAAAAGTTCAACTGAGACACACCTTTACTATAATTTTGAGCAAACAAATTGTTTTAAGCGTTAATCTTGTTAAATTCTTGTTAAAGTCCTCCCATACATGCTCCCGCCACCGCCATTTGGGAACCAATCCATTTTTGTCACAACACCGCCCCACATTCCTGGGTTGTCAGCGGTGATGCATAATAGGTGCGACTTTAACGGCGAAGCAACTTATTTATGGTTTTTTCCCCCCACTTTATTAGACATATTTGGACTGATGCAACTTATACGGTGGTGAGACGGGTACGGCAGCAAGTATGGTACACATATATGTCCGACAACTGCCACAATTATTTGTTTACCAATAATAAAGACCAAAATGACAGAAAATAGGTCAACAATGGCAATTTGAGTGCCTTCTGCATTTCATTATTTTTTGGAAAAATTACGGATACATTTCAGAATACCCTTTTTACTGTTTCATTTTATAGCTTGCATTTAGCACCTTTAGGAAACATCTCGACTTTTAAATATTTGAATATTTAAAATATTGTGTAACTTGTCTCTGAAGCCTTAGGCCGAGTCTAAGGTGACGAGACCTTAAGATGCTGCTTTTCTAATTATAGCTGTAGGAGGTATTTTGGAGCTGCTGGGTAATGGCAGAACCCATAGAGACGGTGGAGAATTCATCAGTGCTTATTATTAATCATCCCCCAGCAGCATGATGAGAGACTGGAGCTTCTATACCCACTGGACCAGTCAATGTCATTCCAAATATGGGTGGAAAATTAAACCCAACAGCCTTACGTGGAAATGGACTTACAGCAAATACGAATACGATTTTTTTTTCAAAATGCGAGCGCATACGAAGACGCAACGTACACGCTGGCAAAGTAAACACACCTGTCAACATCACAGCTGCTTTGTTCAGGCGGGCACATCTGCTAAACAACACTCTTTAGTCTCAGAAATAATCACTCCTGTTGGAAATATGATTTCTCTCTGAAGACGAGCGGAGTAAAACTCAGGAGGGGAAGCGTGTGTGAATTTAGCAGCGCAGGGCCCCCCTGCTTTAAAAAGCCTCCAGAGACCTGTTAGCTGGACTGCTCATTTCAATGCGTCTGTCTCGGGGTTGGGAGAAGGCTGGCCCCTTTACGAGGCGCACACGGTCATCCGCCCGGACAACCCCACCCACTTGACACAACTCTCAGCCATCCTCTGGGTTTTAACCAGACCGTTTATGATTACGTCACCTTTTTTAAAGATCTGTAGCATTTTAAAAAGGAACAATTTGTCTCATTAAGGGCCCAATATTTGTGCTGCACCTTTCCCCACACATTTTAAAACAAAGTTAGACAACTAATTTAATAGAAAATGATCTAACGCGCTGAACTGGTCTTTTATTGTTTTGGCTATTTCAGCTGACGTGAAGATATTTCATTTTCTCTCACGCGTGTGCATCACATGTGCATAAATTACACTGAAGCATTGTGTTATAAGGAGAAAACATACAAACGCCTCTCCTAAGTAAAGCTCTACAAACATCTACTAAAATCTTGTTTTATCTCGTTAAGCTCGTTCCATCGCATTCTACATCAGTTGAGGGCATTGCCTCCTACAGAAAGCAGTTCTTTCAAACGTACAAAGAGTGCAAAAGGAGTAACCCCCCCATCATCAGCTGTGGGTGGTGTGGAGGAAGAGTGGAGAAGTGGACAGATGTGGCTGAGATGAAGCCACCAGAAGGACTGATGTGGTTCTGCTGTGGATGGATGACAAGTGTGAGGATGGGAGAGAGAGGATGAGCAGAGGAGGCTCCAGGACCTTTATTGTGCTACACTGGGCACACACACACGCACACACACACACACACATACACACACACACACACACGCACACATACCCATTGACATCTATTGTACTGCCCTGACCGATCTGACCACAGGGGTTCAGCTGCCTCCAAAAAAAAAAAAAACATCTACGCTTCCATGAAAAATTTCACCAGGCAAAAAGGACACCATTACAAACCTGCGGCGTAGTCTGCCCCCTCCCAATCCACCCGGAAGCATGGTCCTCTGACCTAGTCTCCCATTGCTCTTTTGGCGAACTGTCAAAGCCATCATTCACCATGAAAAGACACGGGAGACACTTGACTCCTTTACTCTGCCGGCGACTGACTTTCACAACTCCTGCCCCCAAACCACCCCCCTCTCACACCACCCCTGCAGCTCACTCACCCCACGAGAGCACAAAACATCAAGTAGTTATCACTGGAGAGCAACTTGATCAATTAAAATAAAAAAACGAGCAGTGACGAATAAATTTTTTTTTTTTTTAAAGAATCAGTTTTTCCAAATTGGCCCATCACAGATTTGTCTCTGAGACAAACTAGTGGTGAGTTAGGAGGCCCTCTGGTGGAAACAGCTGCCATAACACACACAGTGACCAGACTGGACCATACGTTTCCACACGTTCTTTCCTCTTTTTCTTCCTCTCCGTCTGCCACGCACACCTTCACGCTCACATGCACGCACGTGGCCTCACGCCGCCGCAGAAACTTCTACATATGCAGCAGGCGATGAACATTAACAACCGGCGGATCTGCAGGAAACACCTACAACAGCATAAACTGACGGGAAAGTTTACCAACAGCCTATTAGGTAAACAGAGGCGTTTAAAAAAAAACAACACATGCACACACCGACACACACACAAAACAATTCATTTTGCTTCCTGCCTACATAGAACGCCTGAGCGCCGCCTGAGCAGAGAGCAGAGCAGAGAGAGCAGAGAGAGAGAGCGGCAGAGAGGAGACGGGGGAGAAACACAACTTACCTGCTGTTGTTGCAGATGCAGCAGCTCGACTGTGCTTACTTCGCTGCTTGTGTCACCAGCGCTTGATCTCCCATCTCTACTGCCAGCCTCTAATTGGCTGCTGCTTAGGGTGCTCATTCCATTTTGACTCATTGAACTGTTGCTTATTGTCTCTGTGGCCGACTCCTGCATCATCATGATTTAAAACCTAGAAGTGATTAAGAGGCACCGGTTAGGGCTCTTCTCGTTACAGTTCCCCCCGTTTCCCCCTCCTGTTTTCTTCTCTTTGCACGCTTCCATTATCAAGCCCTCGGTTCCCCCTTTGCAAATTAAAGCATTTTAAAGAAGAGGGAGGGGGGGAAGGGATGCAGGAGGAGCAATTATGCATTCATTGTGTAAATGAAGCAATACAAAGAGATGCGTGGTCCTCTTTTTTTTATATAACAAAATGGGTTTGAACATATGGAAATAGAAATAAATCAAAAGGATTTGCATTTCAAACTATTACTAAAATCTTAATATGATTAGAACGAATATGTGGCTCAAGAATAAGCATCTGCTCCATTCATTAGATCTTTATTGCAGCACTAACAAAAAATACATAAATAAAAAGAGAGAGAAGCACTCCTAAAATGTCCATCTTGATGCTGTCTGCCTCTGGAAGAAGTTGCCTAATGACGCAAAACTAATCATGCAGAATTAAAAATTTGGAGTTGGGAGGAGGAGGCACCGAATCACATGGTGCAGGGTTGGAGTTCGTCATTCTCGCTCTGGCTTAAAAAAAAAATCTGCTTGCAGGCCTCCAGAGCAAAAGAACGCTCATATTTCATTTATTAGCCTTTTTTTTTTTTTAGGTTTGCCTTTTTGCCACTTAAATCAACCCTAATATATCATAAATGTTTGGTTTTTGTCTTGTTTTGCTCTCACTTTGATGCAATTAGGTAAAACGTTTAGTTGTAATCAAAGTTTCAGGCAAGGAAATTTACATGAAAGAAAATTAAGTAAAATGTTTAATTTTCTTATTCTAAATACAAAATGAAGAAAAAATAAGAACAGGGAAATGTATATATATATATATATATATATATATATATATATATATATGTAGAATTTTACTAATGATTGTGCTAAGACGACATAAATTATGCATACAAGCCCCTGTCTTTCCAGTAATAAATGTTTTATCATTATCCCCAACATTTAACGCTCTCTACCTTCGCCGGGGCAGAGAGGAGCTCCTCCAGCATCAGTCGACTTTCTCCCAATAAATAAAAGACTCAGAAGACTGCAGCTCAGACAGAAATCCACAATTACGGATTCAACACTCGCTCTATTTGGAGAATATTTTTACTATTTAAAAAATAGAGATAAATAATAAATTCAACACAGCAGAACTTATGAAGTGTTTTTCCTAAAATGTAAAAAATGCTAATCGTGCCTCCACAGCCGTTTTTGCTATTTTCACCTTCTTTTTTTTTTCTCTTTACAGCCCGTTTTCCAATCTGCCAGAGCAAACCAACACTCAGAACAACAGGAGGGGGCGATGAATGATGATTGTATGTGTTTTTGTGTGCGTTTGCGCCCAGCCAACATGGGTAACCGTGTGTATTCTTTGGCCTGCAAATACAGTTTTAATAGAAGTGGTGTACACGTTTGTGTGTTTGACGAGGGGCAGATACGGGACAGGCCTTAAAGGATGTCCACGGCCAGGATAAACAGGATCTGAGGAGGGAGAACAAACAGGGCTGAGCTATTACACAGAGCAGGGCGACAGCTGCCCGGGACACAAGTAAACAGGGAAGAGGCCAGGACAAGGCGTGCTTGTGAACAAACAGGCCCCTGTTTAACACCGAGACGCTTTCTGCTGATGGAGGGAGACACGGTGAGAGAAGACAGGGGGACAGAAAGACAGGAGAAAGGAAGCAGAGGGCGGGGGGGAAGAAAATAAAGGGAGGGACGGGAGGAGAGACTGGCACAATGTGTCATCCAATCCGGTGATGAATCTCAGCAGAAGAAACTCAAGGCTGCAGCCGAGATCAGCCGGCTAATAAGTATTCAAATTAGGCATAAATTTTACATGCCCGATGTTTAAAATATTCAGAGAAGGACTGTCTGATTGCCTTTACTACGATTTTATGAACATTCTAATGGAGTTCTCTTCTTTTCCTTGGACCGGTGAGGGATGTTCGGAAAACTCGGAAGATATACGAGATGAAGAAAAGATGATTTTTCTTTTATTAGCAGCTGAATTGTGACAAAACCGCCATCGAAATCCAGGGGAAATTACTTCTACGTTCTATTTTCCGCTTACGCTTAACGTATGGTATATATATATTTAAAAAAAAGGTTACAATTTATAAAGGACGTCAACAAAACGATGCAATTGTGGAAAATGATTTGCATAAATTATTTAAAAATCCAGTTAATTTCAACACTATGATCTAAAAAAATAAACAAATCCGTGCAGCGTGGCTCGCTGCGACGTCGTGATAATGCAGATATATGCAAAGCGTATTCGCAGAGATCAGATGGTGCTTTAACCTTAATGACAGCGGTGAGATAAATTAATTAGCCGTCTAAAGGCGGCATTCAAATCTGCCAATTAGAATGTCAATTAGAAACGCAGCCGGGCTGCGGTGATGAGCGGGCGACCGGGCTGCGGCGCCGACTGTGGGGGTGATGGAACTGTCACAGCCAGGGAGGTGCACGCTCACGCAATGCTCCAGAGAAAGAGAGGGAGAGTGACAGTGCTCAACACCTGAGGGTGTGACTGTGTCTACATTTGCCACAGATCCGCCCGTCTCCCTGAGGGGGTACCAGCCCTGACCCCAGCTCGACCAACTGGGTCGGAAACAGCCACCGACAGCTACGATATCTGTTGGCCAGAGCCGAAGCTGCCAGCTCGGTGCGCTTTACATCCAGAAACTGCCGCCGTCCTGCATTTCAGCACTCAGCTTTTTGATGCTATTTCCTCAAGCCATAATCTTCCAATGAGGGCGAACCTAGACCACTTATTATCACCATCAGAAGCAGAGAGGAAGCCTGTTATTACCTGGTAATACGCTGCTGACGCCCAGATGCATCGCTCAGGGAGGGACCATGATAGTGATACAGAGCGTTTAGGACGTGGGGTGGTGTTGCGAACAGGAAGATGGTTAGAATCATTGACGGCTTCAGTGTTTCTTTTAAGGTATGTGTCAAATTCAAGGCCCGGGGGCCAAATGTGGCCCTTTTGGACATCTTATCTGGCCCCCAAGATGATATTTTATATTTAAAATACTTTTATCACTGATCTTTCAGTAATCTTTGGTTATGGCGTCCAAAGTGGAGCATAGAACGTCAAACGAGACCCATCAAACTCCTGTTGAGGAACCTGCAACCAAGAAAAGATGTTCGGTATCTAACTTGAGTTAATGTAGATTCAGAAACCGGCCCTTAGTTTGAAAAAGGTTTTGATTATGGCCCAGTTTTCTAAGTGAGTTTGACACCCCTGTTTTAAGGGTTCAATCAAAAGCAAAGGTATTTCCACATGAAGCAAAGACAGGCTCATAGTTTATTTGCAAAGCTTTAAAACGAAAAGCAGCTACTTGCTAATCCTCTTCAGCTTGTGCAAACATTTACCGTATTTTCCAGCGTATAAGACACCCACAAGTTCACAAGATGCACAAGTCGCATCAGTAAAAAAAGCATCACGAAGAGGGAAAAAAACATATAAGTCGCTTTGGTGTATAGGTCGCATTTATTATGCATCACCGCTGACTCGTCGCGTTTAGTATGCATTTATTTACATAATGGTTGGTGTTACCATGTGTACATAATCTCGTTTCATCACATTTACCACATGCGGTGCAAATGACAAAGATTCTCTGACTCTGATTTAATGGTCAGAACAGCTTATTTCTCCTGGGCGGCACGGCACCATCCACCCATGCATCGCGGTTGGAGCAACTAGCTCTTCAGCGTTCCTCCGCTTGCACTAGTTGAGTGAAGTAAGCATGCACGGGAAGACTCGCTGTTGCAGTTCTTCAAAATTTAACAAGATTAACTCTTAAAAACAATTATTTGCTCGACATTATGGCGAAGTTGTGTTTCAGTTTAACTTTTCCTTAATAAATGCACCTTAATGGTCAAAACAGCTTCATTTCGCCTGGGCAGGGTGGCACCATCCATCCATCCATTGTGGCGGAGCCAGGAGCTCTCCAGCGTTCCTCCCAATGCACCAGCTGAGTGAAGCGAGCGGGCACGGGAGGACTCGCCGTTGCAGTTCTTCGAAATTTAAAGTGTCCGTCAAAAATTGTTTTACGAATAAGGAAAAAAACGTATATAAGTCGCAGGACTGACAAATCTATGCCAAAAAAAACCCTGCGACTTATATGTCGGAAAATATGGTACTCTTAAATCCTGCAAATCCATCTGTTTCAACGAGAATCTGAAGGAAGGGTCCTGATGAAGCTTGGGCTCTGGCAATGGGGGGGTGATTTCTCCTCTTTCTTCTGAGAAGCGACACAACAAAGGTGTAAAGGGAAAACTGAACCTTTCTCCCACACACACCTATCATTAAAGGGGAAAGAAGCAGCCCTCCATCTTTGTTTGCGAGCTCTAAAAGCCCTTAATGTAGCCCCATTACCTGGCCTGTCTCCCGCTCCATCATGTGCGGTAAACACACACTATGACACTGGCCATCCATCTGAAGGGAATGCACAGCTGTCTGCCTCGGGTCCACCGAGGAATTTAACACGCAATACACTGTTAACACACTGCTGCCCTGACACTGGCTTCATCTCCGTGCCATCCATTTTCAGAGAAGCTTCTCCACCGTGTCAGTCTGAATCCATTTCCTCATTTTATATGCATGACTTGCAAAAAAACATTTTCATTAGGACGACACAAAAGAAAGTAGAAAAAGAAAAGTGACCCCAGTTCATCAGCAGCTCACGTTTCAGGCGGCAGAGCCAGGAATCCTTTACGTTGTCACAGATCAAACTTATAAATAAATAAAAAATAATAATAGAAATTACATTTCACAGTCTGCTGAGTCCTCGCAGCTCTCTGATCGGGTCGAGATATGGTTACCATTTAAAATAATCACCGATTCTGTGCTTGAGTGAAATTAATTCATCATTGCCATAAGTTACGATGCATATAAAATAAAGTAGTAACTGTGCAAGGTCACAGATTTATACTTAAAATTGCTTTAATAAATCAAAATGCCACACGTGGGCTGACAAAAAAAAAAAAAAAAAGATGGCTCCACAACTATGAAACTGATCAAAAAGAATAAATAATTTAAAGCTGAGCTAAAAGTATAAAAACATGCAGTAGAGGAAAGGCAAAGATTTGATTAGGATTGTTTTTATATGACTGGAATTGCAGCACAAGGACACCAAAAGATTTTTCGAGTAGAAAATGAAAAAAAAAAAAAAAAACTTGGAAAGAAATATAAAAAATAAAAAAAAACGTGCTGGATTAAACAAGGCAAGTCAGGCTGCTGTGCCTTAGAATTAAAAGCTTCCTTTTGGCGCTAAAGAACTGCCATAAAAGAGCATTAATGGCTGCTTCGTATAAACCTGTGTATGGTAATGGTTTCTGCTCACATATAGAGGAATTTCAAAAGTGCTTCACCGGTGAATAAAGATTGCTTTGGAAGAAAAGATGAAAAAAAAAATCATATTTACAAAATCAAGAGTGGGGCCAAATGAAAGGAGATGAATATGAATAATGGACTTTGCTTCTTTTTTTGTAATAATGCCGGATTAACATTATTCAAAGCAACAGAATCAAATGTGGTTATCTCCTGTCCAACGAGCCCTCTACTCGTCGTATTTCAATTCTTCATTTGAGCCGACAATAAATTGTAACGCTGCGATACGAGACATTCAGTCAAGAATGTTCAGAACTTAATTCTTTTTCTATTTACAACAAGGAGATGAGACGGAATAAGATAAAAGACTATTTGTCCCTGAATGGGTGCGCGAGGACGTGTCGGCGTCTCGAGGAGAACAGAAAGGGAACGAAACGACAAAGAAAAAGCAGAGGAACGTGTGTAAAGTTCAACCGTACGGGCTTTTTTTTGTTGAATAAAATATAAGAGGCGCTCGTGTGTATAGTGTGCGCGATACAGTGTTGGTGTAAATTAATGTTAAACAAATGTAGCAGCTCTGCAATAAATACTTTTTTTTTAAAGGTAAACGTCAAAGATTCAATTAAAAATAAAGAAAATGCAGCCGTAAAGTGAAATTCAATCGCAGAGAAGCACAACCCTCTTGGAAAAAAAAAAAGAGGAGGAGAAACTGTTTGGATTTTGGCTCGTCCCATATCATTTACATGTTCAGACCCCATGTTCGGAGGCAGGAGATGCCGCCACGGTCGAGCGAGGCGGTGACGAAAGCCGGCCAGTCGGCTCTCATTTGCATATTTGCCAATTGCGTTAATTAACTCGGCCCACCTAATCAGGGCTAATTGACCTATAAAAGAGGGGAGGCCTCGTTGTCTCATCCAATCATCTTTATCAGGAGTAGAGGAGGCGCACGGTGTGCAGGGCACTTCCACTGTATTTATAGACCTCGTGTGTGGAAGTGTTCCACTCGGAAAATATGTTTTACTTTGTGCAAGAGGGGGGGTATGCTCTGATATGAAGCGAAACTGGGAGAAAGACAAAAAAAAAGAAGTGACCGGACAAATTCTCAAGGCGATTGATTAGAGAGGAAAATCAGAGGAGCTAATGGGAGTTGGATCGTCGGTCCTGAGCGGAGCACATCCGGCGGATCAGCGGCGACCGGGCGCAGCTACACAGACATATCTCATCGTGACGTTTCCAGTTATTCCTGCTTGATTAGGGCCATTACGTCCGCAGCTCTGATTTATGTTGTCATTCCCTCTCAGCAGTCCTGCATCGATAGATCTTAATGAATTGGTAAATAAGGGCGAAGATTGCGGTTGACAACGCCGCAACATTTCTCATTCATACCAGACAAGATTTATGTAACCAATTAGAAGCATAAAAGCAGGACGGCGTCTGCTCGGGAGGAGAAAAATACACGTCTTTCAGGAAAATTACAAAAAATAAAAAATAAAAAAGCCATGACGAGAAGCGGTCTTTAACCTCGGCTCGGTCAAACTTTTTCAACAAACAAGGTTACGGACTTTAGAGAAAAAAAAAAGCACTTCACAGTATCTAAAGTGTAATATGGAGTTTAATTAAATAGAGTTCAAAGCAAACGTTTATTAAAACCACACGCTTCATGTACAACTCGAAATCCACCGACAAGTAAACTGAAAGACGAAGTAATGGAGTGCGTTGGGGGGTCAAACAAACCAATCCAGATGTTTAACAGTAAACAGAATGTTCTAAATCAGTCTGTTAGTTCCTCTTAATTATCTGTTAGCAACCCAAAAATAAAAAGTAAAAATCCACTTTGTATAAAATTAAAATAAAACTCAGCTAAAAGTGCTGATCATCAATAGTCGGCGACAGCAGGAAGAGCCACAGGGCAGGAGTGAACAGAGGTGGAAAATTAAAGCGGAGTGATACGGGAGACGGCTCCTTTCAGCCTCTCTCCCCTTCAAGCACATGCAAATGAGGCCGTGCTGCTTAACTGCATCATTTATGTGGATAATAGCGGCATCATCATTACGGGGGGACTCAAATTAAATTACATCACAATTAGCATAACAAAGTGATTGGTTAAACTTTCAAAACAAATAACGCCGCTCCGCTAATGAACGGTGTTAATTGGCCGGAGAGCGCTCTCTAAACAAAACGCGCAGGTAAACATGTTGTTTGTGGAATTCATTCTCAACAACAGCCTCTTTTTTAAATTTGTATTTTATTTTAACAAAATGAAGCAAATGCGCCGTAAAAGAAAATTCAAAACGAACACTGCCTGGGGGGGGTTTGTGCACTGAAATCTAAAATGTGTAGCTTTTAATTTTATTGTGCTAAAGAACCTATTATACGGCAGACTCTGGAGAACAATGTAAATTATCTGCCTTCAAAATGGAGTTTGGCCAATTCTCCGTGTGAGCTAATCACATAGCTCATTATGCATTAGGGTATTAAATTATGAAGAGGAGTCTCTTTCGCATTCCTGCACAAAGCCCTATGAAATGTTAATAATATGCCCACAATAGCCCAATCCCATGCCTTGCTCACCCTCATCAATATTTAAGTAAACAAATGATCCCGCTCGCCTTTGATAAAGATAATTAGCGCTTCGCCAATTACGAGTCTCGCCTTTTCAAAACTGCTCTTACGAGTTAAATTTTTTCTCAACGAGAAAAAAACAAACAAACAAGTCAAACTTTGCTCTCCTGAAACACGCACGAGATGAATGTTTGATCTTTTTTTAACCTCTCAACTTCATTGATCGGCGATTAGCTTTAGCAAGTGCACCTGATCCAAGAGCAGCAGTTTCACGCTCAGACGGTCACACGCGTGGACGTGCACGCGCGCAGCCTCTCTCTCACACTCTTGCACGCGCACACACACGGAGCAACTCATCAGCACTAATTAAGCAGCAGATTAGCAGAGGCTGCAGAAGGATGAGCAGCTCCACAGTGGGACGAAGGCAGCAGAGATGACAGGGGGCTGATAGGTGGATGGATGGATGGATGGATGGAGGGATGGATGGATGGAGGGATGGCTTTTATCTGTTTGTTTTACCTGAAGTTGAGGAGTGCCAGAGATCCTGAGCAGACAGAGGACTCTCCACCAGCGAGGGAGTCTTGCAGCGACGCCCGAAACTCGACTGTCACCGCGTGAAGAGGCAACACTATTTGTGTCATCACTTCAGCCGTGTTTATGTGTGTGGGGGGAGATAGCATCATAAACAAGCCTCCCCCCCCACCCCCCACCGATCCAGCAACACCACCTCCTTGCCACCTGCCACCCCAGCCCCCGCCCCGGTCTCCCCCCTTGCTCCCTCTTTTTCCCTCCACCTCCTCTCGCCACCTCACTGTGCCATTCATGCATACTTTAATCACCCTTGCCCTATTAAAAAAAAATAGAACAGCAGACTTCTTTCACAATTATTCTATCGTTTCCAGTTGTCACTGGGGCAATTACCAGCTGGGGGGTGGACAGGTCGGTCATGCAGGCCTGAAAGAGGAGACGAGTTGGGAGCGGAGGAACAAGGTGGAAGAGTTTTTTTTTTTAAACTCCACGATAAAATTTTTATTGCTAAATCTGTGCATTGGGGTGCAAATGTGCAGGAGTGTGTGTCCAGGTGGTGTCTGTGTGTGTGGGTGGGTCCTGTGTGAGCGAGTGTGTGTGTGTGTGTGCGCGCTTGTGTGTGTGGGGATCCTCACACGAGGACCGCCGGGACTCGTCGCAGGACGCTCGCCGGCTCTCTGCACGCGCTCACGGCCGAGCCCTCGCCGCTCTAAACCGCACGTCTGCATCACTTACTGAACAAAATGTGGTTCTTTTGTCTCCAGCGCACACACACACACACACACACACAGATACAACCTGCCGGACTGGGTTTCTACTTTCCACTATGTAGTCGCTGTGAGAGGAGCGGGAGCCGGAGAGAGAAGCGGGGCTGGAGGACGCTGCTTTCACTGAAAAGGTACGTGTCTGTCTTTATGCTCGTGCAGTTCACTCGCTTTTCTTTGTGCGCCGGTCAAAGTGTGTGTGTGTGTGTCTGAATGGGATTAGAAGGGCTGAGCCTACAGTATACCGTGCTCCACCAGCTAAAGAGTACTTTAAAACAATCAGCATCCGTGCATTTCCACAAAGCCCCCACAAGCACACACCTCCAAAAAGCAAAACTTCAAAAAGCACCTACCTTTTAAACAGTGAGAGAGAAATCCGCTCTGCTCCGAAAGAAGCATCGGAAGAAGTTATTGTCAACCTGACGGCATTATTGTGTGTCAAGAAGGACGAACGGGGAGCCACGCGTAGAAAATGGGATGAAAAGTGGAAAGAATTTTTTTTAAAAAGAGAGAGGAACTAGTTGGCGCTTTCTGTCAAAGACATCACCGGAGAAGTATTTAGAGCGGTATTTACAGTAAGTGCGAGCGGGGAGAGCACCTCTGCCTGGTCACGTCTGAAAGCGCCGCCTAATTAAAACAAGTCAGGCAGCCCCGCTGGATTGTTTTGACGCCGGAGGACCAATAGTACACAAAAACCAGTGGCTTGATCGGTGGGGAGGGGGCGGAGGGGTGGCGAGAGTTGGCAAAGGAGTAGTGAAGAAGGGAGGGTGGGTGATTCTGGAGGAATCTGAAAGGGGAGGGAAGACTACAAAAGGTTGAAAACTACACGGGGAGACCACCACATGCAGTTCCCCCTTTAAACAAAACGCTGAAGTGACGCTCGAGGCTTCTTTGTCACAACCGTAGCTCCGCGGTCTATATTTAAAATGTTGTCGAGAGCATGGGGGGGGGGGGGGGGAGAAAGAAAAAATTTAAAAAATAATTATTTAATGTTTT
>JARVJN010000883.1:8194059-8204904 GCA_031763805.1 Argolebias nigripinnis | reverse complement strand
AGAGGGGGACAGTTTAACATGGAGGCCTCCACCTCTGTTTAACATGGAAAGGTCCTCTTCACAAAGATGGCCTCCTTCACTTGTCTATCAAACCAGTGTTCCTCTCTATCAAGGGTGCGAACATCTTTATCCCTGACAGAGTGACCGCTGGCCTGGAGATGAGTGTAGACCATAGAGTCCTGGCCTGATGATGGTGATCTTCTCTGCTGGGCCAGGGATGAAAATCTCTATGCCAGCGAACTGTTTGATCCACTTTGAGAAGGTTCTGCTCATAAGACTGAATTTGTTGCAGCTCCTCAGACTGAATAAGTCTTTTGGATAAAAGACAAAACGTTTCAACAAAGAAGAATCCGTCCAGAGGACCTTATTCAACTTTGTTAGATTTTTCTACCTGGATTGTTGAACATGATCAGGACATTATCACTGTTTATTTATTTATTTATTTATTTTTATTATTATTTTTTTATATATATATTTCTAATAGGTCCAAAGTATTGAAGTCAACAGACTTGGTTGGGTTTCGTTGTAGCTTTGTATTGGTGGGATATAAGGATCTTTCACTTAGGATGATAACCCAGATACTTTCCCTGACCTGCACAACCTGGACCGTAGAAAACCTATTTTTGTGTGTGAGGGTGATCATGACTGCTATGTTCTTAGCACTTACCAAAAAGGTTATTTCTTCCCCAAGATGTTCTCCTGTGCCCTCACCCCTCACACAACTTGTGGTGGAGCATGACATGGCTTGTGTTTATCCCTTATATATTATGTGCAATTCCCGATAGAAGTAGAATTTCCCCCCTTAAATTGTCAAAACAGTGGTGTTGTGTTCAGCAACAGGCTGTACAAGTCATCAAGGGAACATTTGATTGTTTTTGTTAAAATAAACGACCCAGAACGATACGTTGCTTTACCAATTGAATGGTTTGGTAAATGGAAAATGGACTGTACTTGTATAGCACCTTTCTATATAGTCAAGTACTCAAAGTGCTTTACAATACAACCTGTGCCCTCATTTACCTCCACAAAGCACTCTACTAGATCTCCACAAAGCTAATCTGATTCTGTAGACTAATCAGTTGGATCACATTCATACACCAATGGGACACACATAGGAGGCAATGAGGGGTTCAATGTCTTGCCCAGGAACACTTCATCAAGTTGCTGGTGGAGTCAAACCCCCAACTCTCCCCTTGGAGGACAACTGCTCTAACCAGTCAGCCCTGTGTCCCTAAAGTTGAAGGCCTTGGCGAGGCCTTCAAACTGGCTCTGCCAGGGGCTCTTTCCATTGCTTTTTCTCTCAGTCCCAGGTTTGATGATGGATCAGCTTTTTGATGCAGGTTGTCTTTCTTCCTAAAGTAAAATTGACTTTAGGTCCAGCAACCCACTGAACGCACTTCTGCATGTCCCTGATTGTCTCTATCCTAAAGTGCAAGGTTTTGTCGTCTTGCTTTGTGGGCTCAATGGGTCTTGACACCAAGCTCCTTCTAACAGAGCTGGTTTGTTATTGCCGCAACTTGGTTAATGATACAAATCCTCGCACTCAACCGGGACTCGTGAGTCCAAGGTCTGTATTAACCTGGATCCTACATGCCCTCTGGCAGACTTCCGCTAATTCCACGAGTTGGCTGACTCTACAGAAAAAACAGCATGCTCCAGCATGAGATACTTAAGTTAACTGGATGGCTTTAGTTAGTGACTTAGATTAACCCAAGTCCATAAAGTGAACCACATTCATTTAGCCTGTAGAGTTTGTCAGTTTGCTTCAGAGTTCAGGCTTAAACCTCAAAACTCGTCTTTAGTGTGGTGCAATGGTCTCCACTTGTTTTTGCCTGAGAATGATATATACCGAACCAACTGTACGTATCAACTCTATACTAAATGTACAAAATACATAACAGTACGATACATTAGTACTTTGCCATCCACCATGGAGGAATAAAGTCTTGATGACATCATTTCATGGACTCCTTGTGAAACACATCTGCACTACATTGTTTCCATGGCCTTGTCAGAATCATGGTTGCATCCCAGGCATGAGAGTGTGGCCACTCCTGCATCAGATTTCTGATGTCCATTCACACCAGTATCGTGGATACACTGAGGCCGCCATGATAAACAATTACAACCTTGTATAGAAGTTTTGTGCGTCCTTAAAACCCTATCACAACTTTTCCCATAAAATGTGGAGGTCAATGTGTTGTAACCTGAAGATATACATTACAAAAACAATCTATGTTCTGACAGATTTTATGTCATAGTAAGTCACCTAGTGGGGGTTCAAAAGTTATAAAAATGTACAGAGAGAAAAGATCAAACACAAGAGCTTTGACTTTGTTCAGTCCTTCAGTGTCATATCTTGTCTTTCAGTGCACGTTGTTAAAAGACTCACAAAATGATATAACAGAAAACATATTGAAAGGGCTGTTTTTATTGTACAGTTTAAGTTTTGAAAAGAATTGAAGAACACCAGTGGCAACTTTATGAAAAGCATGTCAATTCGACCTGCAACCTGATAACTCAGCACTATAGAAATTAAACAGTTAGGCACTTCCACATTCACCTATGTGCCATTTGACCTGTTCTTCAATCTCAGGTCCTGAAGGGATTCCCAGAGTGCCTGCAGGCTGATATCTGCCTCCACCTTAACAAGAGCCTCCTCGATGGTTGTAAGGCATTCCATGGGGCGACTAAGGGCTGCCTGCGGGCCCTGGCCATGAGGTTCAAGACAACCCACGCACCCCCAGGGGACACACTGGTCCACTGCGGAGACGTGCTCACAGCGCTCTACTTTGTGTCCCGTGGATCCATCGAAATCCTCAAAGACGACATTGTGGTGGCCATCCTTGGTGAGTTGGTGTCTGCACGGCTGTAGGAAATGCTTGAAGAAAAACAGCATTGATCATTGTTTAACCGTTTGTGGAGACATGAAGAACACCCTTGCTACACAAACCTGAAAAAACTTGTAAATCTTTCTCAGAAAATTACAGAGGGTTTCCAACAATGAATATTTATTATTGTTAGACCTTTATTTACACAGGTTAGTTCCCATTGAGCCTCAAGGACTCATTTACAAGAGAGACCTGTTACAGACCAAAGTAGATAAGGAAAATAGAAAACACGAGGGGAGGGGAGATTTAAAAAAAAATGAATCTCATACTAAGTTCTAGCCAGGGCACAGTATGAAAGTCGCAAAAAAGACTCACACATAAACAGCAACATATTAATGACATCATAATACATGAGGAGGCCGACAAGGGCTGTGAATTATCCATCGAGACTGCCAGAAAGTTCCATAGTCCTGATAAAGATGGTACAGTATCGATCAGCTGGCTTAACTCTGACACAGATCCACAGATGTCCTCGGGAGGGGAGTGATAGGGGAAAGGGTGGTGGCAGAGCTTCTCGTTCACATAAACTACCAGGAGAAGTTTGAGGTAACTGGCTAATTCAAGGTCAAGTGGGGAAGCCAAATTCAGATGACACAATTATTTGGATCAGGCAGCCTCTGTTTGAATTTCCATATCTGCCTTCGTAGTTCTGCTGTTCTGTCTCACTGGCAATTCCAAACAGCCAAATTTTGTGGTCACTCTGCTGGACTGAGCTTGTAGCCTTCTCCAAGGTTGATTCCTTCCTGCCAGTGAGTCCCAGGAGCCACAAGTGGCCTGCAATTCTCAGAAATCACTTTCAGCTTATGGCTCAGCTCATGCAGCATCTGAGTCTGACATCCTACCGCTCGGTACATACCTTCATACAAAGCAGGCAGCCTTACAATTGCCAGAACCGCTGCCGCCGTCTTCCGAATTTGTCGATGTGCCAGATACTCACCAACACCAAAAAGCAAAAATCCAATTATGATAAATCCAGTTATGTGCGCGTCTTCTACGTCCTTAACGGACAATACAGACAGACACACTATCTTCCACTGGCTTCAGGAATCCTTTTTGTATCCAGCTGCTAGTGTCCCTTCAGGGCATGAGAGCTCTCCTTCGCCCTGACTTCTAGTCAAGAAAATGTCAATTGTGTTGACAGACCAGCTGACCAGATCCATAATTTACAATTCGGAGGATATGTAGTGAGAGGCTCGGATAGGAATCACAGGACAAAGAGCAAAGCAGGAGGGAAAAGCATCCGTCCTTGCCGAGCGCAAGCAACTTGCTCGCTAGAAGAGTTTATACAGAACGTTTACGTAATTTATATACTGACAGAAGTACAAATTGTTGTTTTTTTCTCTTTCTGCGAGACAGTTTTATGAAAGTTGAGACCAGAGCTGGTGTGAAACCTCCAACTTCCCAAGTTTAACTGTGCCTCCGGCACCATAACTGATTTTAATTTTTCCATTCATCCACTTTCTTTATTTGCTCTATCTTCTGCGGTGAGCTTATGCCTAGTTCTACTGTCTGACTGAGAAATGGGGTCCACCTAAATAAGTCACCAACCCAGCCAGATGTTTCTTTACAATTCAGAAAAAAGACAGGACCATACCATCAGTAAGTTGCTGTGCCATTGTTTTCCACTGTCTTCATTTGACATGTACTGTATAATATATCCCCTATGGAAACGCAAACAAATTATTTTTCTCCAAAAATGTGTGGGATAAAATGTTTAAACCAAAGTGTTGTTTTAGTAAAATACCAGCATTAACGTGGACAGGTACTCAGTCTTCTTATTTAAAATCAATCTGTGCCAGAGTATATTGTTTTGTGTGTGAGCATCATCAAAGAAAATAACAGCTGAATGGTTTTCTTACAAAACACACACGCTCCTGTACACACGAGCCAACTTGTTTTTATTGGTGAAAATCCTCGATTATTGCCGCCGTTATAATTTCTCCTGTCGCGGACGGAGATCTGCTTACCTTGTTAAAATAAAAAATAGCACCGGCGATCCATTTACAGCAGAGCAAAGAAACTATCTAAAAAACCATTTTTGTTCTATAATTGTGTTCCCTGTGAATTTGTTGCTGCGTAAATGCAATGGATCACGTTAAATTGCTTTGGGTAAAAACGCACATATTTCGAAGAAGTGTTTATTTAATGCAGAGCCTCGGTTCACAACTGCAGCTCGGTAAAGGTTTACATGTTTCTAACACACACCCATCAGTGTTTCTAAAGTTTCTCCTTCACGTCTATACATTTACACTAACAGAACCAATGGTCTAAGGTAGGGGTCCCCAAATGGCAGACGGATATGGACCCAAATGAAGCCTCATCCATATTGGTTGCTAAATTTCAGTTGAATTAAATAAGATTTAAATTATATATTCAGTTTTTCCTAGTTCAGAGGTCTGCAACCTGCGGCTCTGGGGCCACATGCGGCTCTTTGCTCCTTTTGTCTCTGGCTCCTTGAAGCTTTGACCAAACATAATGCAAAATGTAAACTCGTTTGGTTTTTATACCCACAGTAAAGAGAAAAGGCAAGTTTTAGCAGTTTTTCTGCAAATGTTTAAATGAAATTACAGTAGTAAAATAGAAAATAACGTAGATTAGCTTTAGCTAAGTCGTTTATCCAACTTCCTGTCTTACAGTTGGATTTTGCTCTCAAATCCCCCAGAAATTCTTTGAAGAAATTTGGTGAATAATTAGGGATTAGGTGTCTTGTTGAAGGACACCCCGGCATGGCAGCATGGCAGGGAGTTGAGCCCTGACTTTCTGGTCCCAGGTCAGCTGCCTACCATCTCAGCGCCCCGTAGGTAGGTAGGTGGGTGAGTGGGCAGGTAGGTAGGCAGGTAAAAAATTTAATGTCACATTTGCATATCCAACAAAATAACCTAATACAGGTGGTCCCCGACTTATGAGCGAGTTCCGTTCCTCCGACTATCTCGTAAGACGAAAATCTCGTAAATCGGGGACTACCTGTATATAGGTATATATACCACACATGCCGCCACTGATACACTACATGTGCGGTAATGCCTATCCTAACATTTTAAAAGAGCACAATGTATATAAAAATGTTATTTCTTACTTTGAGCGGCAGCTTCTGTCGTCTCTTTGACTGTTAGCTCTGCTGCGTTAGCTCCGCTGCGTTACGTCCGAACTCCGCAGCTTGCTGGAGCACCACGTTTAAACTGTTTAAAGGAATTAAATGTATGTTAACTTCATACATTTGGAGCCAGAGAAATATTTTAATAACTTACCGAAAGCCATCTGCGCATGCCGCCTTTAGCTGCACCTGTTAGCATTTAGTCCCTCCGAATCTGCAGCTCCGGGCAGTCCGGTTTAGCTGCACCTCCAAAAAGGCTGTCGGCTTTGGTTCTCCAAGTTAAGCTCAGTGTCCCCCGATATCTTCGGCTTCCAGGCCGACATCGAGGCAAGCTCCAGGAACCTCTGATCACACAAAGCCGGCTGTCGGATGGAGCTACGAAGCTGCAGCTACAAGGCTAATGTTAGCTCGTTGCTAATCCAGTCAGGCTGGCTGGCTGCAGCTTCACGCGGTCCACAGTGTCGTTTTGCTTTGCCCATCGTTCCTCAACAAAACCACCGTTCAGCTCCAGATCATGTATCCAAGCACAGGAACCTCTGATCGGACAAAGCTGTCGGATGGAGCTACGAGACTGGAGCTAACTGGCTCAACTCGTGGGCACTGGCGAAAACTGACTGACTGCCGAAAACTGGCGGAAACTGCCGTAAAACTTTGTAAATTGGCTTAAAAATTAAAAAGTATGCACTGTACTGTAATTATAATAATAATACTTTATTTATAAACAACCACAGCTGCAACAAAGTGCTGTACACATGAAATTAAGAACATTTAAACACACAACAACAACAAAAATATTTTTTATTTTTTATTTCATATTTCTATTAAATATGATAACCTCGTAAATCCGGAACCTCATAGGTCGATGTCCTTGTAAGTCGGGGACCCCCTGTATTTAGACGTACTTTAAATATATGCTTTATTACTTAAAAGTGGGATACATGTTTATTTTTTTCTCACATTAAAAGGAAGGCTTGCCTAAACCTGCAAAGTTCAGGGTAAAATAAATTTGGGTAAAATTGGTATGTGTTATGATTTCAGGATCCCCAGCTAGTACAAGACCTGGAACGACACAAGGCTCAGCCTTAGAAAAGTGAATAGTGTTTATTATTTACAGTGATCAATATATACATATAAACAGTTGGCCGTCTGGAGTCCCTGACGAGGATGGACAAGGTCAGATGGATTTGGCAAGTGGAGAGGGCGTTGACAATAATTTGTTTGTTTGTTTTTCTTACAGTTTTGGATGAGGCAGAGAGGCACCATTGTAAATCCAAAATGGTTCCAAGGACGAGTTCACCAAACAAGCTGGACAAGAGAGGCAAGTGGCTGGAAGGCAAGGCACGAAGGACGAGGCAAAGAACCAGGAAGAACCAGGACAGGACCCAAGGCAACATGATGACTACAGATACAAAAATCAAGGTACCGGTAAGTCTTTCATAAACTTTCTCTAATACTGGCCAGAAGCATAAATACCAAGAGAAGGATTAATTCTCCAATGAAGAGTAGAACTGGACTGCAGCCTTAAGTAGTGCTGGAACTCATCAGGCAGATGGCCATCAGCTGGTGGTGATTAGCAGCCATCTTGGAGCTGCAGCAAGTGCTAATTTTACAGTAAGAAATTAATTTTTTGCCCTTGTTTACATAAATGTGGTCTTTACTTTAGCCCTAAAATGTAAAAAATGTTAATTAATGTTAAAATTCATTATATAAGTTTTGTTTTATAAAGTCACCCCTACTGGCTGGAATTAAAAACCTCTTCATACACATTTGAAGTGGCCCATGAGCCACCAGTTGATTGTAGCAGGTTTTGTGGCTCTAGACTCATTTTGTTCAGTAAGTGAAGGGTAGAAATGTCTCTTTTGATCTGAAAGCTTGCAGACCCCTGCCCTGGTTTATTTGCCTTGGCAAGGTTCTCATATCTTCTGTGATTTTTGTCGATTGGGGGTTGAGACGGAGACATGTCTGTGTTGGGCGCTGTTTGTACCAACGGTTTTCCGGGAGACGGCTCAGTTTGAGGGAAAAGGAGCGAGCGCTACATCTGTAGTTATTTAGCTAGCACATTTATATTGTGCGCTACTAGCTTAGCGTTACGTCAATGCTGGCAGTTGTCGACAGAGGGCGGGGGACGGCAGTTCAGCATACAGGGTGCTCGATTCTGTTGACAAGGCAAGGGGTCCTCTTTGTATAATGGTAGGGGCAACACTGATGTTTATTTGCCCACATTTTTCTGTACTTCCTAGAATTTATTTTAGCTAGTCCTGTTTTTCTATATTTTATGGACATTATTTTAGGGTTGCACAACTTTTCGACAATTATACAGTTTTTTTTTAAGTGGCACAGCTTGTCCTGCATTTCCTCTAACTCATTGGGGGCAGTGTAAATTTTCTAGTATTTCCAGTAGCCTTATGCAGCTCTCTACATTTTACAGTGACGTACTAAGGCTATCCTCCGCAATCATTTATGGCATTCATACAGTGCAGGATTTTAGGAATTCGTAATTCATTTTTAGACCCACACTTCTAGTATTTGAAGTAACTTATTTTAAGCTGCACAGCTTTTACAGCATTTATGGTACATCCCATATCTGTGGTTTCTGCCATACCCCAAAGGGCCCAGAGCTGAAAAGACAATACAGTATAAAGAAAAATAGCCTCACTCTCAATCAAAGGTAATTTAAATCTGTATTTGAAAACTTTGCTTGATTTTAAATGAAGACCACTGAGCTTAAAGGTATCTGTACAGTTGTAACTATGTGTTTTTAGTAGACAAAATGTGATCAAGTCAAATTTCATTTCTCCCTTACTTGCTCATGTGTAGATGTGTGTGGCCATATCTGAGTGCACACTTTCTCTTCTGACACGGTTTCTTTTTCCCCAATATGCTGCAAGTCGATGCTGTGACCCCCTTATTGGTAATACGTCTGTGCTCCTGTCATCCTACATTACCCATAATTACCCACAAAAAAGAGACAGTCCACATCCCCGGGGACAGATGTGCACACATACACAGCATGCAGACAAAACGTATGAACATGCAGACAGTGTTTCCTCTTAATTACCTCCACTTCAGCTCCATCTTACGCACCATACGGAAACACGAATGGATTTAGCTGCCGGCGATGTCGCTGCAAGCATCGCAACTGGGTTTGCTGATTGGTATGCTCATTGTGACTTCCCTGTCGACAAATATGTGATGTGGCGTGTCCTCGTGCGTTAGCATGCTCATCAGACTCTGAGTTTGATATTCTGCCCCTCAGTCATTTTATTTTATACCGTTTTATTTACAGTAACAGGCGGCTAATGAATTATTATCCTAGGAAATGAAAACATAAGAGGATAATACTCAGTTTGGAAAGATAATTTGAAATAAACAGGCAAAACTTTATCTATTTCTGTTAACAGACTTGTTGCTCTGAGCCATCCACCAGTTGTGTTCGGTATCTGTGCGAGAAATTACCCTAAACTTTTTGTTGTTCAAGTTCAAGTAGGTTTTATTGTCATTTCGCCACATGTGGTACATGAGGTGGAATGAAACCATATACACTGGGTCCCAGTTACATCCAACAATGGCAAAAATATAAGTTGTAAAATAAACCGTAAATAAAGATCTAAGCTATAAACTAAGATATACGTTAAACGAAGGCTAAAAGATCTAAGGTATACGCTAAACACTAATAGTGCAAAACAGTATGCCGATCTGACATGTTTAATACGTTGAGGTGTGTTGTGCTTTTTATCTGCAGTTCAGTCAAGACCATGGAAGCAACATTATCTCTTTACATGTTGGCTTTGAAACAGATATTTGGAACAAGCCACGAGTAGCAGGTAAATTGCATTGCATGCCTTATTGCAGGCCAGTGGTGAAGAAAGTACTCAAACACTGTACTTAAGTAAAAGTACATGTACTCTAGTAAAAGTAGTACCATATTAATGTTTTTACTTAAGTAAAAGTAAATAATACTTGCTTTTAAAATTACTTAAAGTATTAAAGGAAAAGTACTTGCTGAATGTATTACCTAATGCAATGGTCTTCAGTATCATTAAGTGTGTGTATTGTATGTTTATTATCTGTAATACTTTAATAGTGTTGAGCCATTTTAATGAACATAGCTGCAAATAATACGTTTTTATTGTGTTTACTCTGTGACACAGTTCAAACTTGAACTTGTGATTCTGTGTGTCGCAGAATTTCAGGGATGACCTGCAGAGTTAAACGTCATTAAGCAAAATAAGAAAGAGGAATGATTATAACTTCATTTAACACAAAGTAAAACCAATGTGTCATTTTAACTGCAGTAAAAACATTAAGTAAAAATTGTCTGCCTAAAAAAAGGAGCATCAGATATTTCAACTCCAGTTTGTGTTCAACTCTAGTTAAAATACTGTCTAGTCGACCTTGTAATGGGTCAATAGTGAACAATATTTTTAACTTCTTGACACCATTTTCAAAACTTGGACCCAAGTGTCGAGACATTTGGAGACATCTCTTGTCTCCTAACATCCCATGAAGTGACACATTTTAATATTGCAGCAAGAATTTATTGTTCAAGTTCAGAAGACGTTGGTTTTCAAAGCTTTTTGAGTACAGCATGTCTCTTTTGGGAGAGAGAATCTGTCCTGCTGTACTGAACAGTCTTTCAATAATCTTTCAATAATCTTTCAATAATCTTTCAATAAGGCCATGGGTGGTTCTTGCTGAATCTCTGTGGTGGAATTCATTTTGGGTGTGTTAGTGGTGCTGTGGGTGCTCCCAACTCAATGACATATATACTAGAATATATTTTATTGGTCCAGCTCTTCTTGAAGGCAGGTCTAATGTTACCTGTCCACTTTGCAGTGATTCAATGGACCAACTCTCTCG
>JARVJN010000883.1:7723099-7734077 GCA_031763805.1 Argolebias nigripinnis | reverse complement strand
CATTGTTGAATGCCACAAATGATCCTAAATCGCTCGTACGCACAGTTTAAGAACAAATCTGTGCGTACGAACGGTTCTTGCATGAGGGCCATTGACTCTCTGCTACTACTGAACTTTAACTCAACTGGCTTGGTTCTAGTCATTTTTGAGTGAGATATTGTTGCTCAGCTGTGGTGGCCATCTTGAACAGGGTTAACTCTTAAAACATATTACAGTACTAGTTACACTTATTGATTAGAGAGTTTGGATAAAATCTGTCCAGTTGTCCAGTGAGTATTTTACTAGCACTACAGACAAAGACATAAATGCATGGTAAACAGTGAGCACCTTTTACCTTCAGCGGCAGACATTCATATCCATTCATAGCCTAATAGCAGTGTTAACTCCAGAGCCCGGAGCCTTCCAACCTAAGATCTGTACAGAGGAGAAACAGGCAGAGAGACCGATTGTTAGGCAACACAACAGATTACCGGAGCACCATATTAACCTTCAGGTACATCTAATTGTTGGGAAATTGAATGCAGCTCTCTGTGAGGAGGGAGATCGATATATTGAGCCGGCCTGGCTTACAACCTCTAATCCTGCGAATCTTCTTCAGGACCTGTAGTGCTGCATTGAATATTGAAGTAGCTAAATGACTTAGACAGCGTTGCTTAAGGGAAATTTATGAAATGCATCCTTTATCACCCTTTTTTTTTTGTATCTGCTGTGAGGCTGTGCAACACAAAACCCGTTGTGTCCAGGTTATACTATGGCTGATCTTGACCTGAATAATATTTATACCATAATGCTACACAGAAATATTAAAATTAACAAATAGCAGGATGAAAAGTATTTACATGTACTTCATTAAAACATGAATGAAACTTTCACGTTTCTCATGTTTCTAACATACACCTTAAAAACAAACCAACTCTTCTTTTAGTCCAAGTAAGTAGAAATTTCTAACCCAGTTATCTGTGATCTCCTAAAACCACTCATTATTTGGCAAAGCTGCCCTGAAACATCCCGTCCTTGCAATCACAGGCTACACTGCTGCTTGTCATCCACAGTCAGACCATTACTGAAAGGCGTCCCCTCCGGGCCCCACCTCTCTGTCTTTAGCAGCTCGGTTAAACGAGAGTGACACCTGGCACCGGTTCTCAGCCGTAATGGCTCTTCTTTTTATCCGCTCCCTTTTATCTGCCTAATAGAGCGCTGATAAAATATTACAAAACCCGAGCTCTTTCCCAACGCTTCGTTGATCTCTGTGCAGCATTTGAAAAAAAAAAAAAAAAAAGTCATTGGTGCGTGAGGCTTTATTGATACAGCAAATTAATGGGCTGTATTCAGTTAATTCTGTATGGCGCTAAAAAAGACAACTGCAGTTCTTTTATGATGTACTAGTCTCTGAATAAATGTCATTTTAAACTAGAGAACCCGCATTTCCTGCGAAAATGCAATGTGAACGCTTATTGCTGAAAAACAGCTGAAATTAGCTAAACTTATGCTGAAATGTTGCTGAAATTGAAGAACAAGCCTAAGTTAGCAGAAGAAAGAACACATATGTTGTGACTTTTAAATCTTCGCTCAAGACTCATCTCTTTTACTTGGCATTTGATCCTCGCAGAGTCTGAGAACAAATTTTGAGCAGATTTTATTGTTGTTGTATATTTACTGATAACTTTATTATGTTTTAGTGGCACTAGATTAGCCTGGTTAAAACCAGACCCTTGTCCCTCACTTCGCTTTGAGGGAAATGAGAATTGAGCGGAGCTGCGTAGGAGGGCGAGGGCCAGGCTAGCACTAGATGTATTTTACTCTGTTTTTTTTTTTTTTTTTTTTTTTTTAACTGTACAGCACTTTGGTCGGCTTCGGTTGTTTTTATGTGCAATCTAAATAAAATTGACATTGACATTGACGCACACGGACCTGGACGCTCCTCTGTTGTTGAACATCCTGTTGGACTGCAGCTGCTCGTAAAGCATTTTGATCTCGGCGAGGCCTGGCATGAACACCAACACAGCTCCTGCACACACAGCAGGGACATAAACAAACCTGACGGTCCTTGGTTTGTTTCAGCTTCTCTTACCTGGTGGATAGTCGTGCTTTCCCTCTACGATCCACTCCAACAGGCTCTCCACCAGGTCCATGTTGATCTTGTCCAGGTCCATGGCGGCCATGGTTAGAAGAACAGACTTCTTGGTGTCTTCACGAGCGAAGCAGAACACGAGTTAAAGGCACGTTCAAACGGTTCTGTAAAGTTTCAGACGCTCCTGAACTCACCTTTGTATCTGACTGTGAGGTCCTGCAGGCTGAGCTGCTGGTCTGGGATCGAGTCTTTAACCAAGTCCTTCTTACACAAAGACATGAAGTTCCAAACGTCGTCGCCCAAGTCGTCCACCCCGTACCTGGACTCTCCTTTGCCTCCTCGTCCGTTCGTAGACGAAACATTTAGTTTCCCTGAGCGCCTGTAAGGGCTGCCGTCCTCAATGACGTAGCTGGAACAAAGAGTTGATGCTAAAACGTTGTCGAATAAAACTCACGAGTCATGAGTTCGGTTTATTGGCGTGAACGCCAAGTCAGCATTCACACGATCATCTTCCTGTTTAGCTACTTCTAATGGAATCAAACTACTTCCACATACTTTGTGCTGTTTTAACCAGTCACTTATAAACATCTGGAACAGCACGTTGTGACGTTTGATTTTTATAACTTAATATTTTAAAATTTTCTTTGTACACATTTAAAATAAAATTTCCAATAGAAATACAATGAGATCTCATCTCTTCCTTCAAAAACATTGTTCTCTTAAACCTAATAATTCTCAGTCAGGTCATCTGGACAGTTTATTTTTATAGAAACGTTTCGCCCTCTATCTGGAGGGCTTCATCAGTCAGAGGACTGACCCGACTGAGAATCATTGGATTTGATACCTGGATGATTGAGCATGAACTTTGTTGTTCTCTTAAACATTTGCTTCAGCAAACTTGTTTTATTTTGGTCATTCTATGTTATGTTTAGCTACTTTTAGCCACTGTTTAACTACCTTTAGTCATGTTTAGCTACTTTTAGCAATGTTTTAGTTCTGTTAAACTACTTTAGCCACTAGCAACTTTTAGCCATGTTTAGCTACCTTTAGCAACATTTTAGCTCTATTAAGCAACTTTAGCTACAGTTTAGCTATGTTAGCCACATTTACTTTTAACCACTTTTAGCCACCAGTAACCTTCTTTTAGCCACTGTTTAGCTACTTTTACCCACTGTTTAGCTACTTTTACCCACTGTTTAGCGAATTTTAGCCATTGTTTAGCTACCTTTAACAACATCTAGCAATATTTAACTATTTTAACCACATTTTATCTACGTCTAGCTACTTCTAGACATTTTTAGCCATCATTCAGCTACTTTTAGACATGTTTAGATACTTTTAATCATGTTTAGCTACTTTTAGCTACAGCAAATTTTTTGCCACTTTTAGCCACCACTCACCTTCTTTTAGCCACCGTTCAGCTACTTTCAGCCAATGTTTAGCTAATTTTAGCCACATATTAGCCAACGTTAGCTACAGCTTAGCCACTTTTAACCACTGTTTAGCTACCGTTTAGCTACTCTGAGCCACCATTTAGCTGCTTTGAGTCACTGTTTAGCTACTTTGAGCCAACGTTTAGCTACTTTGAGCCACCATTTAGCTACTTTGAGCCACCGTTTAGCTACTTTGAGCCACAGTTTAGCTACTTTGAGCCACAGTTTAGCTACTTTGAGCCACAGTTTAGCTACTTTGAGCCACTGTTTAGCTACTTTGAGCCACAGTTTAGCTACATTGAGCCACAGTTTAGTTACATTGAGCCACAGTTTAGTTACATTGAGCCACAGTTTAGCTACTTTGAGCCACAGTTTAGATACTTTGAGTCACCGTTTAGCTACATTTAGCTAGTGTTTAGCTACTTTTAGCCACTGTTTAGGGAAGGGGAGATCTTACCTGCAGGTTTGGCACATGGCAGAGATTGTCATCATTGTATATGTTCCCATACAAAGGTGAAATTAGTTCTCTGCATTTAAGCCAGCACACGTGAGATACACCCAGGTGGAGCAGTGGGCAGCTATGTAAGCACCTGTAAGCGCCCGGGGAGCAGCTGGGGATTGGGTGACTTGCTCAGAGACACCACGACATGTGGGAATGGCTGGGAGTTGAACCGCGACTTTCTGGTCCACAGTCGGCTGCCTGCCTCTACCCTGTTTCGGCCCCTAGCTAATTTTAGCCACCGTTTAGCTACTTTTTAGCCACTTCTGGCCATATTTAGCCACTTCTGGCCACATTTAACTATTATTAAGCACTATGCTGGTGAAGATTCTCAGTCGTCCAGGACATGATAAAATAAAAAAAAGGTGTTCAATACAGAACAACTGGACTTTATTTGTAACAAACAAGACGTTTCGCTTCTCATCCGAGGAGCTTTCTCAATTAAGTTAGGAGACAGTGAGAGGGAGAAGTTATAACAGGACAAGCCATTGACACGCACCAACAATTTATAATTAATATAATTAATATTATTAATATTAATATTATTAATATTAATAATAGGGCTTAATATTATTAAGCACCTTCTATCCACCATTTAAATACTTTTAGCCACTTTTAGGCCATATTTAGATGCTGTTAGCCACATTTAGATACTTTGTCATGTTTAGCTACTTTTAGCTACAGTTTAGCAACTTTTAGCAAGATTTAGCTACTTTTAACTATTTTTAGCCACGTTTAACTACTTATGGCCACCGTTCAGCAACCTTTAGCCACCATTTACCTACTTTAAGCCACCATTTGCTACATTAAAACTTAACTCTTATTTTGCTTATTTCACCTTTTTTCCACAGATGTATAAATTCTGGTATTTAACTCTGGTTTTGCATAATTTGTCTTTTAGAAGGTTTTTTTTCTGCTCATTTTAATTTTAAAAATTCAGTTCCAGCTTCTTAAAGAATCTTCAGCCGTCATTCAGCGCTCGGCGTTCACACTGACTTTAGCAGAAAATGCAGCTTCTCTCGTTAGAGAAAGATGGATTTTCTTACCCAGTTTTAGCGATAGCATCCTCAAGAAAAAACTGGTCAACAGGAAAAGTCCGTCCTGGAAAAGAAAGAAGACGTTAGAAATGAGGCGTCTGATTTCTGTAGTTGGCAGGACTGATGCACTTTAGAGGGATTACCTGGTATGTGGATGGACGGACATGAGTAGAAGTACTCAGAGAAGAGGTTGGCATTAAGAGTGGCGCTCATCAAAATGATCTTCAAGTCTGGTCTTTCTATGATCAGGTCCTTCAGCACCAACAGCAGGAAGTCACTGGAAGTCATCAGTCAACGAGGTCAAAACACACAAAACCACAACTCAAAGTGAACGACAACAAGAACGTACAAACCTCTCCTCTGTTCGCTCGTGCACCTCGTCCACGATGACGTGTGTGATGCCTTTGAGGTCGGGCTCGCCCTCCAGTCTCCTCAGCAGCACGCCGGTGGTGCAGTACAGCAGCCTGGTGGCTGACGACTAACAGAGAGCAAAGAGCAGAACTTCTGAGACACATCTTGTCTACGTTTGATCAGAAAACACCAACATTAAACTTACGAGTTGTTTGTCAACACATTTACACACATTAATGATAATGAAAAACAATAAAACACAAGCCGTCCCCGTACCCAGACGCTCTCCAGACGGATCTGGTAGCCCACGGAGTTGCCCAGGCTCTCGGCACGCTCCTGTGCGACCCTCTGAGCCACGGATATGGCAGAGATGCGACGAGGCTGCGTGCACAGGATGTTGGCCACCTGCTCCGCGGAGCCGCTCAGCGAGGCGTCCAGAATGAACTGAGGAATCTGAGTTGTCTTACCGCACCTACAAAAACGCACATTTCAGTCCTACAGTTGAACTCTTGGTGATAAACAAAGAGCTTAAAAGACGAAGTAAAAGCTACAACAATTAGCCAAAACAACAGCAAAACAGTAGCTAAAACTACAGAAAGTGCATTTGCTGCGAAAATGCAGCGTGAATGCTTTTTGCTGGAAAAACAGCTGAAATTAGCTAAAAACATGATGAAATGTAACTGAAATGGAAGAACAACTGTAAGTTAGCAGAAGAAAGCAGACAGAATACGTTTGCTGAATTAGGAAAAACAAGCAGAAATTAGCACTAAATTTAGGAAATTAGCTAAAAAGTTTAAATTAACTTAAAAATAGCTGAAAAGTAGTTAAAAAGGGCAGAAAGAAGCTTAAACTATCAGAAGGAAGTGGAATGAGCTGAAATGAGCTCAAACAATGTGAAATTAGTTGAAAAAGCTAAATTTAGGATCCAAACAGCTAAATGGTAGCTGAAATAGCAGAAAAGGCTGAAATAAGCAGAAATAAGCTGAAAGGATCATAACAAGCTGAAATGCGTAGAAAGAAGTTAATTAGGCTGAAGTCACAGAAATTACCACGAAAAACTTGAATTTATCTGAAAACAGCTGAAATTAGCTAAGAAATGCTAAGAAATAGCTGAAAAGATAGAACAAGCTTAAATTAGCAGAAGGAAGTGCAGAGCCCAATTTTGTCATATTATGCTGAAAGAATCAGGAATGAGCACAAAAAAGTGGAAATTATCTGGAAAAAGCTGAAATTAGCATAAAAAAACAAGCAGCTAAAAGTAGCTAAAAAAGCAGAAACATTAAATTACCCAAAGGAAGTAGAGAGGGCACATTTTGATGAATTAGACTGAAAAGTTAAAATGAGTGCTAAAAATTTGAACTTAGCTGAAAAAGCTAAAATGACCATGAAAACAGCTAAATAGTAGCTGGAATAGCAGAAAACGCTAAAACTTGCAGAAAGAAGCTGAAATGAGCAGAAATAAGCTGAAATTAGCAGAAATAAGTCAGAAGAGGCACAAAAATGTTGTAGTTAAGAAAGAATGTGAAAGGAGCGCAAAACTGCTGAAAATAAACAGCTGAAGTTAGCTGAAAGTAGCTGAAAAAATGTTTATATTTGCACAAGGAAGCTGAAAGAAGCTGAAGCAGAACAAAATGTGAAAGGAGCAGTAAAAGGTTGTAAACACATCTAAAGATATGAAGGCTGTAAAATAAGCTCAATTAATTTTCTATGAGAACAAAAATAGCAGAAAAGGCTAAATATATCAAAAAGCTAAAGTTGCACCAATACCAAAAGCCATAGCAGGATTGTCCTGAAAGAGCTGAATGTTTTGATTTATGACTTGTTGAAATAGCACAAACATTGTGGAATGAGAAAGATGCTGAAATATGTAAGAAAAGTGGATCACAATAGTGTGAATGCTTCATGAGCTTAAAAGCTTCACACAGTTAGCAAAACAGATGCTATAGCTAACATGATCAAAAGTGTGGCTAAAATCTAAAAAAAAAAAAAGCAAAATGGTAGCTTGATTCTCTAACTTGCAGAGCATCAGCTGAAAGCTAAAGGTTGTACGGAAAAGAACTAGGATGCAGAGAAAGATTTAAAAAAGAGAAGGCTGAAGAAAGAATTAAATAAATTTAAATTAACTTCTATGGGGATGTTACTTGAAATGAAGTTAAAAGTTTAGATTTTAATAGTTGTAAATTGAAGCAGGGTAGGTCCAGCTCCGAGTCCTGCACCTACCCAGTCATCCCACTGATCACCAGGACCTGGCACTGCTCCAACACGTCCAGAATGTTCTCTTTTTCCTGCCAAGCCGGGAGGTTCTTCCTCTGCTCCAGCATGGACCTGAAGCGCCTGGACGACTGGGGTGTAAAAAAATAAAAAAGGTGGCGATGCAACAAAGCATGAAGTTTGCGAGGATCTGATAAAACAAAAAGTGTTGTGTTTATTTTTACCTGTTTCTTCTGGAACTCTCTGCACAGCTTTTTGTTCTCCTGCAAAACGTCCCGTTTCTGATTGTGCTTGCTCGCCATCTTCTTCAGATGGACGTAACTTTCGCACTTAACTGGGACAGGTTTGACGTCCACGTCCTCGTCCCGCTCCTCGGCCTCCTCCACTGTGAGGACAAACGTGAACACATCTCTGAACCGGATTAATAACAGACACCAGAAAAGTCTCAGTGTGGACGACTCACCATCTGCGGGTGTGAGGTTGGGGGGCGGAGCAGCCCTCCTGCTGTTTGTGTCATTACTCCTGCCTTCCACGCTCTTACTCTTCGCCACGGCAGGAGAAGGCTGCAGAAGTCCCAGTACGGGCGGTGGCGAGCTGTATTTGTGGTGACGGGCAGCCAGCAGCTCCTTCATGCTGAGTTCATCCTCACATAAGGTTGTCAGAGTGTAAACGACGGGCTCGCTGCATTTCGCCGCAGCCAGAGCCTCTTGGAATAACTTCTCGGTGACGCTGAGTCTCCCCGCAGCTCCGACAGACTCGTCGTTGGTGCTGAAGGCGACAATCGGTGCCTGATGGGGGTAACGGTTTCCTTTGGGGAAGCGAACCTCCAGTTGGTACTCAGGAGGAGAATAGCTGCTGATGCCCGGCTGGCTCGGGCCTTTCAGGTCCGAGGAACCAGCCCCTGACCTCTCTTTTCCTGGGAGTTCATGTCTGAACCTGCATTTGTCTTTCAAGCGGCAGCCTTGATCTTTCAGGAAGAATCTGCAGACTCCCCGAACAGGCGCAGCTTTCCCTCCATTTGGAGCTTTTCCTACATTCTGCGGAGCCTTTTCAGAAAGGAATGGAAGATCCAAGGATACGGTCCAAACTGCGTTGGCTATGCACTCCTTAAAGCGGTCTCCATAAATAGCAGCGAGGGCCAGAGCTTCCTCCTGTCTCTGGCTTAAACACTCGTCCATTGGAATCCCCTGGAGGTCATCGGGGCACACTGCTTTCTGTCCGTAGCGTTCGCTGTAAACCTGAAGGAGAAGCTGTTCCAAGGTGGCCCCGAAGTCGCCTCCTCCAAACTCCAGTGCCTTTTTGCTACGCTCCCTGTCAAACCCATACCTTTACAGACAACAACACACAAAACACAAGTGTTAGGACACTAGAAATACGTTAAAACATAGGATCACGTAACTCAACTCCCAAAAGTTGTTTAAAATCTAAATAAGAACAGAAAGCAATGCTCATAAACCCATAATTAATTCACCGATGGCATCGACGCATCCCAAACATTCTACAAAACAGAACAATCTACAGTACAAAACACACTAATAAACAGAAAAAGGAGAACAGACGAAAAACGTTGTCATGTCTGGAACGGCTGTAAAAGCAAGTTACAAATAATTAACAGCTTAAGGAGCATTTTGCAATAAATTAGGCTAATTACAAAAGGTCAATAAGAAGACCAGGTATAAAAAAGATCCTTTTAAACAAGGATAAATCTTCTTAGAAGTCAAAATTGAACTAGGTTGTCATAAAAATGAAAAATAGTGGAACAATTTCAGAATAATGTTTCCGCAATGGAAAATAGAATGTCCCATCTACATATCTACATCATCTACATACATATAAAATATTTCAAGAGTCTGGAGAAATCTTTGAGGTCAAAGGACTAGACTGAAGATCCATATTGGATACCGGTGATTGTCCGACCCTCAGGGACCACTTCATTGTAATCAGGTCTGAGTATGTTCTGCGTGTCACTGAATGGACTCGAGAAAACTTCCATACATCCGTCTGTAAACACAGTTTACTGTGCCATCTAGAAATGATGGTTAAAGCTCTATCACGCAAAGAAGAAGCCAAACATGAGAACCATCCAGAAACTCTCCCATCTTCTCTGGATCCAAGCTCATTAAAACTAGACTGAAGCAAAGTGGAAACCTGAACTCAATACAGAATGTCTACACCTTTTTTTGGGGGGGAACAGGAGTTGTGTATGATCACCTGCAGAGTTTTCCAATGGCAAATAAGGAGATAACAGGTTCAGGAGTGGGACGCTCGTCTTCAGAATCCCTGCAGTAAGCGGGGCTTTCTGCTCTCTCCACAGGCTCGTCATTAGTAGCCCAAAACTGGCCGTCCTCACGGTGATCTAGTTCATCAAATTCCTCCTCTTCCTCTGAAGAATCTAAGCCAGATTCCCTGAGGAAAAGAGGCATCAATATATTTCCAATAGCTCTATTTTTTTATATAAACAAATAACATGTAGATAAATGCACTCACTCAGAGGGCTCATCAAAATCCTGTGTCTGTAGTTCCCGCAGTAACTCCTTGAGCTGTTCCTGGTTCTCATTGGTCATGAAGATCTTCTGCATGGGCATGCTTGGAACCGGTGTTACAGTCTTGGTGCATTCGGCATACAGTTTAGGGGGAAGTCTGCCGAATGCCCGGGGCGGTGACATACCGGAAAGCTTCCTGTATCTTTCAACTCGCCTTCTAAAATCCAAGTCTCGATCGTTAGGCCCTTTACCTCCTCCACCATCTCTCCCTCGTCCTTTACCAGCTCTGTAAAGTAAAATTAAGAGGCAGAATAAACAAACATGAAGAAAATGTGCACTTTTCTTTATGTCCTGGTGCATTTATACCTGCTGGAACGGGGAGGTCCAAAAGAAAGGCTGAAATCATCATCGAAATCAGAGTTGCCTGCTCCTCCTCCTCCCTTTGGTTTGTTAGATCTAGAACCTCCTCTGTTTGGTTTCCCACCTCTTCTTGCGCTCATCTTTCTGACAAAACATACACACTTTAACACAACCTGCCTTTACGGTATTATTGCTAACAACAACATCACTCCCACGCTAAAATAGCTCAATCCCTGTCCTCTTCCAGCCGGGAACCATTAGTTAACAGACACAAAAAGCTAAAAATCAACAGATTTCCAGCTATAAAACCAAAACCTGGCTATAAGCCTAGAAACAGCAGTGCAACAGAGCAGGAAGCTACTACAACAAGGCAGCGTAGATGAAGGGTTTAGTAAACAAACAATAAAATGGTGGCTGACAAACAAACGATGCGGGTGGCTACAGTTATGCAATCAAATTGCAGAATAGTGAGCTAACAGGCTTCTCGGCTGCTCACGTGTACAGTATTATTAACAGAATAAAAATAACTCATG
>JARVJN010000883.1:7515414-7529876 GCA_031763805.1 Argolebias nigripinnis | reverse complement strand
TCTAGTTTTGGAAGTGTTACTTTCTCCAAGAATTCATTAATATCCTCATTAGATGGATTTATTTGTGGAGTGTATAGAGTTTTATAGAAATCTTTAAAAACATTGTTTACTTTCCCCTCATCATGAATAATATTTCCATCTTTATCTTTAATACCGTATATAGATGTTTTTTCTTTGTTTAATTTCAGTTGATTAGCTAAAAAGTTCCCTGATTTATTCCCATATTCAAAATTTTCTAATCTAAGTCTTTGTATCAAGAATTTATTTTTCTTATCAATAAATTCATTTAGCTCTAATTTTAATTTGCGTAATTTTTGTTGTGTTTCCTCTCCTTGACAAAACTGAACCAGATTACAAACAGAACAACGTTCTTGAAGGAACTGAAGAATTATTCTTGTTTGCTATGGATACAATTCTTGTAATTAAAGTAAAATATTTACAAAAGTTTTAAAGTTACAAAAATCCGAAGTCCTCGCACGCATCTCTTGACTGAGCTGAACGTTTTAATGTACAAACAGCTAAAATGGTACAAAAGTGAGCTTGGAAAACAGAAAAAAACATGAAACTGTGGTGTGAACCCCGAATCTAGAACAAAAAGAGAAAAATGAACATCAAATTTTTTAAAAAAAAAAGACAGTTTTTAAATGTGCTGTTTTAAGGAGGGTGCAGCTCAGAAACAGCTGGGACGAGACACCAAACATCTGCTTTAGCTGATGGAGACGATGACGTGTGTCCCGTGGGGTCTAAACGTCTCCGCTCTTTTAGGATAAAAAATGTGGCGTTCAGACCGTATTAGGGGACCTCCATTCAGTCTGTTGGTCCAGCTGTGAGTGAGGCAGACAGTTTTTAGAGAGAGAGGGGAGAGGAAGTCCTGTCCAGAGAAGCTGCAGAGGCCGAGGTGAAACATACGACACACACCAGCCTGGATGTTACACTAATGGATACAACAGAGAGTTTCTATCACAGCTTCACTAACCACACTGAAACTGTGCAATGGATGAAGGTAAGATGCTCATTAATTTGATTTGTTCACACAGTTCACAGAAAATTATGATGGGATCCTCTTTTTGCCATGAGACATGTTTTTGCATAAATATTTGAGTTATTCAGTTATTAAATATGAGTCAAACCCATGAGGAAAAAATAAGACAAAGTGGATCTTAACTGATCAAACATAAAATTGTTCATGAGTTTATGCAAATATAGGTATCATTTACATCATATTACAGTGTTTTTTATGTTTTTATTACAGTGATCGTATTTAGCTGTTAGCATGAATGGCAGCAGCAGCAAGCTGTAGCACTTCCAGCAGAAATATTTGAATGAGGCTGACAACAACCCAGTTGAGTCTGATTTCGGAGATGTTAGTCAGTCAGGTCAGAATTAAAGAATTTCTCAAAACATTCAGACTGTCATCAGTAACAGGTAAGATATTGACGTGGAAATCCTGTTTTCTTTTTTGTAATTAATTAATGCTCTTTGAGCCATTTTAACCTTTTGTACATCAAAACGTTCAGCTCAATCAGAAACAAAATGCTATGATTTGACGGTTTCACAACTTTTATATTTTTCCCTTAAATTTTCTCAGTTCCTTCAAAACACTGATTTTTTTTTAAACTTTCACCTGCTCCGAGTTTGTTTCCTGAAGCTACTTTTAACTTTAAGCTGTTGTTTTGTATGTCAGGATTTTAACCATTCTGCTTCTTTTACTTTCAGTTTTGATAAAATTTGCTACTGTTTAGTTAATTACTGTATAACTATTTTTTTTTTTTTTCTAATATTGTCTGCTGTTATGCTGCTCTAAACTGCTGAATTTTACATTGCAACTGCCATTCTGATTCATTTAGCTGATCTCGTTAACTTTGGCTACGGTCTCATAACTTCGGCTACGGTCTCTAACTACAGCTACGGTCTCTGTAACTTTGGCTACGGTCTCGTTAACTTCGGCTACGGCCTCGGTAACTTCGGCTACAGTCTTGGTAACTTCGGCTACAGTCTTGGTAACTTCGGCTACGGTCTCGTTAACTTTGGGTACAGTCTTGTTAACGTCAGCTATGCCTTGTTAACTTTAACTTTGTCTAATTAACTTTGGCTACGGTCTTGCTAACTTCAGCTACAGTTTTGTTAACTTCAGTTACAGTTTCGTTAGCTTCAGCTATGCCTTGTTAACTTTAGCTAAGTCTACTTAACTTTAGCTACAGTCTTGTTAACTTCAGCTACGGTTTCGTTAACTTCAGCTACGCCTCGTTAACTTTAGCTATGTCTCGTTAACTTTGGCTACGGTCTCGTTAACTTCAGCTACGGTTTTGTTAACTTCAGCTATGCCTCGTTAACTTTAGCTATGTCTAGTTAACTTCAGCTACGGTCTTGTTAACTTTAGCTATGTCTTGTTAACTTCAGCTACGGTCTTGTTAACTTTAGCTATGTCTTGTTAACTTTGGCTACGGTCTTGTTAACTTCAGCTATGGTCTCGTTAACTTCAGCTACGGTTTTGTTAACTTCAGCTATGCCTTGTTAACTTTAGCTATGGCTAGTTAACTTCAGCTATGGCTAGTTAACTTCAGCTATGATCTCGTTAACTTCAGCTACAGTTTTGTTAACTTCAGCTACGGTTTCGTTAACTTCAGCTACGGTTTCGTTAACTTCAGCTACGGTTTCGTTAACTTAAGCTACGGTTTCGTTAACTTCAGCTATGCCTCGTTAACTTTAGCTAAGTCTGGTTAACTTTAGCTACAGTCTCGTTAAGTTTAGCTACGGTCTTGTTAACTTCAGCTACGGTTCCATTAACTTCAGCTATGCCTCGTTAACTTTGGCTACGGTCTTGTTAACTTCAGCTATGGTCTCATTAACTTCAGCTACAGTCTCGTTAACTTTAGCTACTGTCTCGTTAACTTCAGCTACGGTTTTGTTAACTTCAGGTATGCCTCGTTAACTTTAGCTATGTCTTGTTACCTTCAGCTACGGTTTTGTTAACTTCAGCTATGCCTCGTTAAGTTTGGCTACGGTCTCGATAACTTCAGCTACAGTTTCACTAATTATAACTCACTGCTGTTCTGCGGCTTAAAACTTTTAGGTTTTGTTTTGCTGCTTTTAGCTTCTAGCTTTCATTTAGCTACTTTTACGTTTTATTTATTATTTAAGGAATTTCAGCTTGTGTTTTTTCCAGACTTTTGTTTATTTTAGCCTCTTCTGAAAACTTTAGCCGGTACTCTTGTTTTCATTTGAACACAGATTTAGCTTTGACGTTCATCCCTCATCGTTCACACTGAACTCTCGTGGTAAAATGTTTATAATCTTTCAACCGACTCTTACTTAAAAACAACCGAACTGTCACTTTAAGGGCTGAATGTGGTCCCTCTGCTCCTGCACGCTGCAGTTTAGACCACATGTCAGTGAAACAAATGATGACAGCAGCCACAGATCTGGGAAATGACCAGGCGCTGTCTTAGAGGACGGTGAACTTTGAGACGTTGGACTTGGAGACATGTGAAAGTATGTGGAGCATGTTCCACGGGTCAACTCCAGCTTCAGCTCCACTGTGAGCACAAAGTGGCAGAAGAACTTCAGAAAAGAAAAGGAGGAGGAGGAGGAGGAGGAGGGTAATTTGATCATGGAGGAGCCACTAAAAAAAAGATAGAGTTAAACGGCTTGAAGGAGTTGTCTCATTTTATTTTCCAGCAGTCCTCAGAAAGCCGTTTTTCATCAGCTGAAAAGAACCACAACCTAAAATTTTATTTAAAAACACGAGAATGGATTAAAAAAATGAACATGTTAAAGATTAAAAACTCAGTCGCTTTTCTGTCTCCTCTGCAGGTGTGCAAGAACCATGGAGGTCGCTGAGAATATCCGTTTCACCATCAACAGGTTGGTACGGAGGCCCAGAGGTGCCAAAACTTGTTTTCCCTGACTCCAAAACAATATGGAAGGAGTGTTTCTTAAATAAATTCACATCGCCCATGCAACCCATTAACACTAAACGTATGTGTTGGAGATGACTCTCAGCTACTACCACAACATATTTCAGCTCAACGCCTGCAAAGTTAACTGATCTTTGCCATTTTGTTTTGTTACAGTCTCGTTAACTTTAGCTACAGTCTTGTTAACTTTAGCTGAAGTCTTGTTAACTTTAGTTACAGTCTCGTTAACTTTAGTTACAGTCTCGTTAACTTTAGCTACAGTCTTGTTAACTTCAGCTACAGTCTCGTTAACTTTAGCTAGTCTTGTTAACTTTAGCTACAGTCTTGTTAACTTCAGCTACAGTCTCGTTAACTTCAGCTACAGTCTCGTTAACTTTAGCTACAGTCTCGTTAACTTTAGCTACAGTCTTGTTAACTTCGGCTACAATCTTGTTAACTTCAGCTACAGTCTCGTTAACTTCAGCTACAGTCTCATTAACTTCAGCTACGGTTTTGTTATCTTCAGATATGCCTTGTTAACTTTAGTTATGTCTCGTTAACTTTGGCTACGGTCTTGTTAACTTCGGCTACGGTTTTGTTAACTTCAGTTACAGTCTCATTAACTTTAGCTATAGTCTCATTAACTTCAGCTACGGTTTTGTTATCTTCAGATATGCCTCGTTGCCTTTAGCTGTGTCTAGTTAAATTTGGCTACAGTCTTGCTAACTTCAGTTGTAACAGCCGTCTTGATTTGGGTTGACTCCAAGAGTTAATCAGCTGTAGATACATTGAAGGTGATTACCTTGAGTTTCATTAAAATAAATCCAATGGTTCATGAGATATTTCACAAGCATCAACTTGATTCAAGATGGCTGCCACATTTTATGCAGTTCAGCCAACAAAAATGGATATAACTCTGTCAGTTTTACAGATCTTGAGCTAAAATATGGTGTGTGATAGTAGCTGATAATCATCTCTAGCACATTCTCCCAAGTGCTAATTGACCGTGCAAAAGTTTTCTTTTAAACTTTGACATGCATGAGTGTGGGTAATGTGCATTTTTAAAGAAAATGTTTCAATATCAGAAGATTCTTTAGAATATGAAACAACAGGCAATGAATTAGGGAGCAGCATGCAGCTGCCCTTTAGTTATCACATCCACTAAAGGTCTTTCAACTTACAGCTTCCCATTTCCTCTCATTTATTTGATTAAAACACAGTCTCATGAATCGGGCCTCAGTCCAACTGTGTGTTTATTTAGCCAAACTGATGACAAGAAGATGCTCAGTCATGAGCCTGTCCTCTGACATTTTCTCTCGGGCTGTCCCACTGTCACCAGAAAAAGACTGAGTGTCCCCTAACTGGAAGTCCCAGTGACCAAGTGAGAAGTTCAGGGGAATACTCTGCTGGCAGTTAGTTAGCTCGTTGTTAGCATTTTAGCAAGACGTGTACCTACTACCTTCTGATACAAATTAGATTAAAGAGACATCAAATCTTTTGAAGTGGGGTTTTGTGGAGTGTTAAATATTATTATGTTACCAGTTGTACAGTATATAGCTTTTTGAATGAAAAAGGAGTTTAATTCTGACCGGACTGATGTGCTAACAGCTATTCTGAATGGTATTGAGACCAAAGTGAATTGCTGCCATCTTTAAAAAATTACAATTTCAAAAACTTCGCAGCAGAAACGGATACATTTAAAATACGTTTTGCACATTTCTCATGCAAAGTTTGAAAAAAAAAAAACCATATTAAATGTAAAAAAAAAAGGGGGAAAAGAAAAAAGAAAACGTGTTTTCACCTCTAAAAACAGAAATAGAAAATATGTTTTGTACATACATTTCTATATTATCTTTCAAATCTATTTTAACCATCCAAAATCATGTTTTTGGATCATTAAAAAGCAGCTAAGCTGAAAAGCTAAGCTATGAGCTAAGCTAACCGGCCGACCTCGGGAATAAACCTCCGTCTTGTCAAAGCTTCAAAATTCACGGTTGAAACCCGTGCCTTCATATAAAAAGTTGTTTTTCTCTGCAAAAAGAAGCTGAGAACTCGTTTATAAATTTTTTTTACTTAATTAAAAGGTTTGTGTGAAAAATGCTCTGCTAAAGAGCTCAAACCACAGAGCGTACGCCGTTTTAAGAACCGAAGAAAGAACGGAGAGACAGCCCATGTCACGTCAAGGGTCCTCCCTTCCATTTTTCTTAGAGACATGCTGCTTACCTATCCATCCTTTTGTTCAAACAGTCTTATACTGTCATCAGGTGGTCAAAAAAGATATTACACGTAAAACAAATCGACATTTCTTCTCAAATTTGGCAATAATTATGGTTAAATTTCAAATAATATTATCGTTTATCGCAATAATTTCTGCGACAATTAATCACCCAGCAAAATGTGTTATCGTGACAGGCCTAATTGTAACATCTCTTCTGTAAGTTAAGACTACATAAGAAGTGCTACAGCTAGCTGTTGCTTCCATAAGCTGTAGCAAAACACCAATTATATGCAAATAACTGTCGTGCAAAATTTATAGCAGTGTAAAGGTTAATAAAAAGTGTTACGACATAATGAATCCATTTTAGTGTTGGCTCCATTTAGAACAACATTTACCTCTGTTGGGGACTAGTTGGAGACATAAAACTGCTAACGAAAAAGATAATTTTAGTTGAAACAAGAACCAGAATTACCTGGAAGTTTGAAGAACTTCTAGAACTGTAGAAATGAAATTGCGAATGGTTCCAAAATGAATTCCAGGTGCTCAACATCGACTGACCTTTAAGGCAAAACTTGAACACATTAACAACTCCAGCAACATGAGAGCAGCGTCCAGAGATTTTCGTGAGAAAGTTGAGAACCTTCATGAAGGTTTCAAAAATATTTTGTAAACTCCCTTGCAAACACCGTTAGCAATGGGGCTAACAATTGTAGCGCAGTGACCTAACTTTAGCTAAGCCATGTTCACACAGTAACCGGTTTAGCAAAACCATCTTTCGTCTTATCAAAATATGCTCATAACTGTTTTAAGAAATGTTTTAATCCACATGGAAACAATGAAAACGACACAAAATGCTGTAGTAACTATGCCAGGCCTGTATGTGGCGTTGTAACAATGCCTAAAAAAAATCAGGAAATAAGGTGGAGCATGCACATAAAGGTCATAGGTTAGGTTAGAGATGGTGCAATGACATCATTGTTTTCAATGGTTGTGTTCTGATCCTCAGTGAAAACACAAAGGGTGGCGTTTCGAGATTTTTTCCCCACTCTAAAACACATTTTGAACAATGCCAGGGCTCCCAAAACATTTCTATGTGGACAAAAGGCAAAAGGTTTCCAAGGAAACGTCTATGGCTGATTTGAGGCCTTGTTCTCCTTCAGCAGCTGAGAAGCAGCGTTGGGTTAACAATCACAAACAAAACAATTTATAATAAATAAAAAAATGTTCCAGCTTTTAAATAATTTCTCTAAACTGTTCATTCTTCACAACATGAAGTCTACTTTGAAAGATCTCAACTACCACTTTGACAAATCAACAGGAGTTTAAAAATATAAAAGTCTTTTTTATTTTCTCTCTCCATTTAGGCTAAAACCAAGCAGGAAAAGTTCACCTATGAAAACACCTCAAGCTGTTCTAACACCAAACAAGGCATCAAAACAGCCTTTCACTCCTTTGGGCAACCTGCTCAACCAAGGTGGGGAATCATCCAGGATGGCTTTCAGAAGACAAATCTGCGACCAAAATGGGACCGACAGTTCTATGATGGTTGGAGCCAAACTGTCCACATCTAATGGAGGCAACATTAAGGACAAGATTTCTCTGTGGGAGAACAAAGAATCCACACATTCACTTGTCACATCCAGCAGTTTGAGCCAGAGTAGCAGTGCTAAAAGGACTGAATCCTTGACCGAAAGCAACAACAGAACAACAGAAAAGCCGAGCGCTGACAGCTGTAGGGGAGCCTGTACTGAGGAACAGGATCTCGGGAAAGAGAATTTGGGGAAACCTGGAAGCTTGAGGCCATGTTCACCTGAAGAACCTGGGAAATGTGCAGTGAATGAGAAAACTCTAGGTTCCAAGGAAACGTCTACGGCTGATTTGAGGCCTTGTTCTCCTTCAGCAGCTGAGAAGCAGCAGGTTGGGTTAACAATCACAAACAAAAGAGCGGCCGAACAAACAAGCGTTGAAAAGAGAGCTGTGTTTACGCTTTTTAAGAAGCTGGAGACTTTGAGTGAGAACCGCAGCAAAGCCCCTCCGGAGCTTGGAAACTACTTCTGCCCTCCGAGCAAGGACAAAAACGTGGAGACAAAGAGAAAAGACTCTGAAAGCCTGACTAGAACCTCTGGGGCACAAGGAGAACGGGAGCATCAGGAAAATGTGTACACAGAACCAGGCGCGCTCCCAATTAATCCAGTTCCAAAACCCAGACGAACCTTCCAGCATCCCATGGGAATAAGTCGGAACGGGGAGAGTAGAGGGCAAAGAAATCTCCCGCCCCTGCCATCCACCTCCTCAAAAACATCCTCAAAACCCCCCTCCGGTTTCTACGGGGTGCCCAAATCCGATAGGAGCAGGTACAGAGACAAATGTCCAACGCTCAGGAGAATTCATGCTTTCTCATTATATTTTACTAAATTAATTTTTTCAAATTACGTTTAAGATAACAATGACTGTTTCTGCTAACTTTAACAGAAGATTGTTTGACTTTGAAGACCTTGGGGGGTCAACCAGCTCAGTCTTCACCCGTTCACTGTCTCAGGAACATCATTATGAAGACATACCGGTACTAGGTCAGCCACCTTCCGTCTTTTACTGACGTTATTGAAGCTGTATGTTCAGATTATTTGAAGCAAGGCTTTGTAGAAAGGTTATGAACAGTTAATGTTTTACCTGTTATGCAAGGAATTAAAGACAACTTTGGGAGTGTTTGGAGACGTATAAAACTAAATTGTAACCGGACATTAAAAAAAGGGAATACATTTAAATCAAATGGAGACATTCTGTGATTAAGACACTTTTGAGACTTAATTTCAGCCAAAAATTTCCACCACAAATTGCAGGAATGTTGTGCTAATATCACAATTCATTTGCAGTTACATACATATGGAAACATGTTGCAAGTACCAATTTTGGAAAATTATTTTCGCATAATTTTGCTTCTCTAACTAGTTGCTAACTGTTGCAACACAAAGGAATACAAGCCATAGGTAGTTTAACTAGGACATGTGTTGGTAACTACTTTGTAGTTGGAGAGAACATTTGTGAGGGAGTCTCCAATATGCCTCAGATTTTGCAGAGATTTTCCATTACCTTGCGTGATTTGCAGAGGCTCACAGTATTGAGACTTGAATTGTGAACATCTATAAAAACAAAAACAGACAAAAAAAGCAGTGCAACACTTTTTCTCAAAAAGGATTTTACAGACATCTCATACCCTTTTCACTTCATTCACTAACATCTGAAGCCCTTCTCAAGTGTTTCAAACTGGTCTCAAATTGCAAATCATTTTCAGTTTTGTCTTTAGAGTCTCAAACTCATCTCAGTTTTGTCACAAGCATTCCTAAACAATCTTACTTTTGTCACTAGTGTCTCAAACCAGTCTTACTTTTGTCACTGGCATCTCAGACCAGTTTTACTTTTGTCACTGGCATCTCAGACCAGTATTACTTTTGTCACTAGCATTCCTAAACAATCTTACTTTTGTCACTAGCATCTCAGACCAGTCTTACTTTTGTCACTAACGTCTCAAACCAGTCTTACTTTTGTCACTGGCATCTCAGACCAGTCTTACTTTTGTCACTGGCATCTCAAACCAGTCTTACTTTTGTCACTGGCATCTCAGACCAGTCTTACTTTTGTCACTGGCCTCTCAGACCAGTCTTACTTTTGTCACTAGCTTCTCAAACCAGTCTTACTTTTGTCACTAGCTTCTCAAACCAGTCTTACTTTTGTCACTAGCATTCCTAACCAATCTTACTTTTGTCACTAGCGTCTCAGACCAGTCTTACTTTTGTCACAAGCGTCTCAAACCAGTCTTACTTTTGTCACTGGCATCTCAGACCAGTTTTACTTTTGTCACTAGCATTCCTAACCAATCTTACTTTTGTCACTAGCATTCCTAACCAATATTACTTTTGTCACTAGCGTCTCAGACCAGTCTTACTTTTGTCACTAGCTTCTCAAACCGGTCTTACTTTTGTCACTAGCTTCTCAAACCGGTCTTACTTTTGTCACTGGCATCTCAGATCAGTCTTACTTTTGTCACTAGCATCTCAAACCAGTCTTTTGTCACTGGCATCTCAAACCAGTCTTACTTTTGTCTCTAGCATCTCAAACCCTTCTTAGGTGTGGCATGAGTGTCTCAAAATGGTCTCAAACTAATTTTGGTTTAGTCCCTAGAGTCTCAAACTAATCTCAGTTTTGTCACAAGCTTCCCAAACCTTTCTCAGTTTGGTCACTAGTGTCTCAAACCTTTCTCGTTTTTTTCATTAGCATCTCAAAGCCTTGTCATTTTGGCGTGAGTGTCTCAAACTGGTCTCAAACCAATTTCCATTTTGTTCTAGGCATCTCAGACTCCTCTAAATGTCATAATCATCTCAGTCCAATCTGTTTTGTCACTAGAGTCTTAAATCTGTCATAAACATGTCACTTGTGCCTTAAACCCGTCTCACCTTTGTCACAAGCGTCTCAAATTCATCTTAAACATTTCTCAGTTTTGTCTCGTCTCAAACCCTTCTCACTTTTAAAATGAGTGTCTCGCCATAATCAAACAGTTTTCTGTTTTGTCATAAGTGAATAAAACCCATCTCGTTCACTTCTCAATTTTGGGGCAGCATTTCAAACATGTCTCAAACCTATCCTAATTTTGTCACAAGCATTTTAAACTTTTCTCAATTTTGTTGTGGACAACTTCGTTTTCAATTATATATTTTTTTTAAATGTAGGTCCTTGGAGCTGCATTTTAACACCTGGATATGTGACACAAATCAACCTTGAATGTCCAGGTCTAAAATTTACATTTTAAAATAATTATTAAAAACTGATTAATAGATTAAATGCAAAGTGGGCTGCAAGTTGGGTACAAAGCAGACTGAGGTGGGTACATTGTAGAGAACAAAACATGTGGCCTACAAGACAGTTTTGCAAGTCATGGACACAAGAACAGGTCATAAATTTCACTTGCACTACAGAATTGACCGGAAACACCAGTTCAGTGAGACGGTTGAAAGTTTACCTAAATTTCTCCCACTTTTCTTGCCATTTTGAGTCGTCAAACAGTCACAGTGCAGTGAGATACTGACTTTATTCCCACACTAAGATAAATTAACTGTAGTATAATATGCATAATATCTATGAACGGTTTGAATGTGTTGCATAAGCATGTGATTTTTGGGCTCTGCAGATTCGTTTGAGAACCCTTATGAGGACATAGAGCTGGACAGTCAATGCTCACAGCAGTCTGTACCATCGTCTCCTGGAGCCGATACCACTAAGGTCCATAAAATAAAATAAAACACTGCTAAATATAAAGGAGCAACAACTGGAGTTAGCTGATCATAAAATATTTGTTGTTTTTTCTGCTGGAAGGCTTCAAGACCTGGTTTCTTCAGGCAGAATTCAGGCAGGAGTTTTAAGCTATTGGACTTAAGGAGAAGCAACCAAAGCACAGGAAGTGGTGTCTCGTCTCCAGGTCAGCTCAGTCCTCCATCCACCCCGAATGGGCCTGAGCACAACCTGTGGCTTCCTGGAGATCCCTACAGCCGCACCTGCCGCAGGATCCCAACAGTCTGTTTATATATCCAGAATATTCATCAATACTCTAGTTGAGAAATCCCTGCGTTTTACTTCTTTACAATGAGTGATTACTTTGTCAACAGGCTGTACTGAGGATCAACAGCATATTCGAGGCTCGGACCAGGAAAAAGCTTCTGAGAAGGAGCTATCATTACGCAGACACAAGTTCAGGAAGAGGTCAAAACTTTGATGAGATCTTAAGGTTTAAAATTGTGTTTAATATTTGTCGAATCAGAAGTTTCAATGTGGGTTTGTGGCTTTCTTTCACAGTAACAGATGATTACAGTGACTCTGAGAGCGAAGCAGAAGAGAGATTTAGAGGTATTGCATATATCTTAACGCTTTTTTTGTTATAGCCATTTTATATGACACTTTTAATTGAATCGTCTTTTGTGGCAGCTCGCTCCTTACCGCGGCAGCTGAACAAGGCGAAGGTCAGCTACAGCTCCAACAAGACCAGAAACATACCTGTGAAAAAGGATCTCCACCAGCGCAAGCTTTTTGAGTACTTCCTGGTCGTGTCGCTGCAGAAGTCAAAGGCTGGAGGCCGGTATCTGCCAGAGGTCACACAGCAGTTTCCCCCTAAGGTCAGCAATTTGAAGAACAATTTAGAAAAACTTAACTTAAAAGCTTGGTTTCTAAACTAAATAAATAAATAAATAAATAAATAAATAAAGTCTGTCTAGAAAGGTTGAGTTAAATTCAGTTTGATTATGTACTATAGCATTAACTCACAACAAAAAGTCATCTCAGGACACTAAACAAAAACAAATTCTTATTCAATATTCTATATATTGTTTCTTTTTATAATCATTCACACACCGGATGCTTTGAAAGACTAGTTAGTAAAAGTTGTGTAAGAAACCAGCAGATTGTGTCAAATCTTCACATTTGGTGCACACCCCCTCAGGATGGGCGACCGACCGGCCAGAGGACAGGAAAGAGACAAACACAGGACTGGTCCGGGTGTGGTTTTCTATAGGCAGAAAAATGACTGCAACGATTACACATGTATAAACGGAGAGTAGAGTGTGTAAACGGCAGCAGAGAGACGAAAAGTGGATAGTTTGTCCTCCAGCAGTCAAAACCTATAGCAGCATGACTAAGGGATAGCTCAAGAAACCCATGCCAACCCTAACTATATGATTTATCAAAGAGGATAGTCTTAAGCCTAGTCCTTAAAGGAGACAGCGTGCTATACAGCATAACTAAGGGATAGCTTAATAAACTCATGTCAACCCTAACTATAGGATTTATCAAAAAGGATAGTCTTAAGACTGGTCCTTAAAAGGAGACAGAGTCCTACAGTAGCATAACTAAGGGATCCCTCAGGAAACCCAAGCCAACCCTAACTATAGGATTTATCAAAAAGGATAGTCGTAAGACTGGTCCTTAAAGGAGACAGAGTCCTATACAGCATAACTAAGGGATAGCTCAAGAAACCCATGCCAACCCTAACTATATGATTTATCAAAGACGATAGTCTTAAGCCCAGTCCTTAAAGGAAACAGCGTGCTATACAGCATAACTAAGGGATAGCTTAATAAACCCATGTCAACCCTAACTATAGGATTTATCAAAAAGGATAGTCTTAAGACTGCTCCTTAAAGGAGACAGAGTCCTATAGCAGCATAACTAAGGGATCGCTCAGGAAACCCATGCCAACTCTAACTATAGGATTTATCAAAAAGGATAGTCTTAAGCCTGGTCCTTAAAGGAGACGGAGTCTGCCTCATGGACAGAAATTACAAGTTGGTTTCTAAAGAGAAGAGACCAAAAACTCAAATTCTAAAGAGAAGAGACCAAAAACTCAAATTCTAGTTTTAGAAACTATAGGAACCACAAGTAAGCCTGCAGTTTGAGAGTGAAATGCTCTCTTAATTAGGAAAATCAACCAGTAACTGTGACCTGGAAACAAAGAAGCAGGTAAAGATAATGGATAGATGAAGCTGAAAGAAAGCATCAGTTTTCCAGTTAATAACGGCACACTGGACCAGTTTTCAGGAAAACATTTAAAAAAAATTATAACCATGCCTTTTCAGCTCTGTGCTTTTTTTTTTTTTTTAAGAAAACAGCTTGTTAAAAAATGGTCTAATTCACCTGAACTCATGTCACAGGTTAATTTCACATCACAATGGCATTTAAATTTAGGAAAAAAATCATGAAATTTGAGTTTTGTGTTTCAGCTGGAGCGAAGCTTCAAGTTCATGAGGGAGACAGAAGACCAGCTGAGGATCATCCCTCAGTTCTGCTTCCCTGATGTGAAAAACTGGGAGCCTGTGGAAAGCTACCCAAGGTAAAGTTAAAGGGAAAGTTCAGATCTTGTGAAGTGGGGTTTGAACAAAGGGTACATACACTTAATCTTGCTCTTTGTAGCCGGCTCTTTGAACGACTACAGTTTGGAAAAATAGAGTTTACCATGGGATTTTTCTCTGCATGTACTCTTACTGTAAAGCTGAGCTCACCGGTGACCATAGATTCTACTTCAAAATCCTTTCAAAATAAAATATAATAGAAGAATTGGTTGAGAGGCAGTGTGGCATTTGGTATTCTTTTGTAAAAGTCACCTTGAATGGAAAAACACTGTTGGGAAATAACTTGGTGTGTCACTCGTTCTTCAAATTTGCCCATTTTAACTTCTAAAACCTACAAATCCCGGCCATTCGCTGTTTTGGTGCAGCCAGGGACACTTTCAGTATACAGGTGGTCCCCGACTTACGAGCGAGTTCCGTACCTGCGAGTATCTCGTAACACGGAAATCTCGTAATTCGGAA
>JARVJN010000883.1:7226723-7237339 GCA_031763805.1 Argolebias nigripinnis | reverse complement strand
AGTTGGTTCCACAAGAGAGGAGCCTGAGAACTGAAAGATCTTCCTCCCATTCTGCTGCTGGAAACTCTAGGAACCACGAGTAAACCTGCAGTCTGAGAGTGAAGTGCTCTGCTAGGAAAATATGGAACAATAAAATCTGTGATATAAGATGAAGCTAGGTTGTTGATGGCTTTGTAGGTTAGAAGTAAGATTTTGAATTCAAATCTGGACTTGACACCATGAAGTTGAAGATGAAGAAGAAGATGACTATGGTAGAATTATGTGAGGCCATTAATTTTTTGTTGTTGTTTCAGGACCACAAAAAGAGAATGAGGAAGTGATTTAAAAAAAAGAATAAATCTGACATTTAAAACTTCTTTAATGGCCAAATATAACACAGGGTTTCTTTTGGTTTGGCACTGTGTGGCTGTCCTTAAAAAGTATATATTTTTATCGCTGTTTCACATCATTTTAAATTCTTGTATGTAAGTACATAATAATGCAGTGTGGCAAATAGTAGACTGATAGTTGATAGTTTTTCCCCCAGTATTCCATATAAATGAGCATAAATGGGAAAAAAAGATCTCCCTTCCTCAACCTTCCTGTAAATACAACACGACGTGCACATTTTATGAAATGCTCATATATTATAGGCTCAATTAGCAAAAAATTGATACAAATTGCTATAAATTCTCTCTCTCCCAACGCTTTAAAAATATTTTTATAGAAAAAGGAATGCATCATGCAACACCTCACAATACTACGGAAGGGTATTGTTGTCATCCATGAAATAATATTTTTTGAGCTTATGTAGTAAAAACGTGAAACATATGTAGTAAAAACATGATATTATGTAGTAAAAACGTGATAAGTATGTCTTAAAAATGTGATACGTATGTAGTAAAAACGTGATACAGTATTATGTAGTAAAAACATGATATTATGTAGTAAAAACGTGATATTATGTAGTAAAAACATGCTATGCTATTATCACATTTTTACTACATACTTATCACATATTTACTACATAATATCACGTTTTTACTACATAATATCACGTTTTTACTACATAATATCACGTTATTACTACATACGCATCACATTTTTACTACATACGTATCACGTTTTTACTACATAATATTGCGTTTTTACTACATAATATCATGTTTTTATTACATACTTATCACGTTTTTAGTACATAATATCATGTTTTTACTACATAATATCACATTTTTACTATACATATCATGTTTTACTACATAAGCTCAAAAATTTTTATTTCATGGATGACAGCAATACCCTTCCGTACAATACTGTGTGACACTGGGCAGAATTATTTTCTTGAACTCCTAAAATGTATCCAGAAAATGATAGATTTTTTTAATTAACAGGAAAGTTCCTGATGGAGTAGGGCTTTAAACGTTGACTTGTCATTTTTCCTCACGGCACCGAGAGGCTGGAATTACAGCACGCAGCATGCGTCACACCATGCAGGGACACTGTGTCTGCATGCAGGTGTGTGCTCGTCTTCAAGTATTTAGACCATTTGCAAGCTGCATGTGGTCACATGTGAGTCACAGCTGTGTGTGTGTGTGAAAACCATACACACAAGCAGAAATAGACTAGTGAGAAAGTGGATAGTTGTCCCGATCAGCATAATCACAGCTGGCTTTGTGCACGGTCAGGCGTGCACGTCGGCCTGCACTCGAGCGCTCGGCGCCCGCTCAGCTTCACGCTGCTTCTGTGTGGAGTTGTGTTCCCTCTGGATTTGGGGTGTGAATGAAAATCTCATTTCCAGCTCTAAGCCGCTTCGGTTCAGGAGAACCACGGGCAGGGGGTGGGGGAGGGGTTGCTGGATCTAATCTATTTGTTCCCTTATTGGATTGGTAGCCTGCCAGGTGCTGGCCAGCTGTTTCCCATCATGCATTTCAATGTCACACGAAACGATTGCGTCACCTGTAAAATAATCTGAACAACACTTTGTTTGTTTCATTGATTTGTGTTTCTGTTTATTGAACTTCCTGTCAGTTTTCATGCATCCATCCTGCCGGCCTGTGTTTTGCCCACGACCACCACGGAAGGTAAGGTTGGAATTGTGTGTAAACGTGCGCGCTTGTGTCTGCAAGCAAAATATTCCGAGCAGCGTTAAATAGACTTTAAGAAACTTTCAGAAAGGAATCACTGAATGTGCACCTACAACTGATTTATTTTTGGTGTGCACTCAATATAAGAAGTCAGTTGCCCTTAAAAACACAAATTTAACTATGACTCAGTCAATATTGAAAATCTTGAACCAAATTTTTTTGTCTGATTTCTCTGAGTGCAACACATTTCACAAGATCACAGCTTATAATCATAAATAAATCACTTGATGTTCATCTACAACATGTTAACTTTTGGAATCAAGCCATTTCAATATGGCTGCCAGAGCCAACTGACTCCAAAAAACACAATCAGCTAAAATGTTGTCAATTTGACAGTAGCTGTGAGTCCTCTGTAACATATATTTGAGTGACAGGAGTTTTTTGTCTTAATACTGTATTGGTAATAGTGAAAATGCTTCCGTGCCTGTTTCCTGCGGGGTTCCACAGGGCTCAATTCTTGGACGCCTTCTGTTTTCACGGCATTTGCTCCCTTTGGCTGTGGCTGAGTGGTTAGAGCAGTCATCCTCCAATGCAAGAGTTGGGGGTTCAAATCCATCAGCAGTCACATGCCGAAATTGTCCCTGGGCAAGACACTGAACCCTTCATTGCCTCCGATGTGTGTCCCATCAGTGTATGAATGTGATAAAGCCCTTTTTAGTCTCTTTAGAATGATTTGTTCAATTAGCTTCGTAGAGATCTAGTACAGTGCTGTGTGAATGTGTAATGAGGCACAGATTGTAGTGTAAAGCGCTTTGAGTATCTTGATCCGATAGAAAGGCGCTATATAAGTACAGTCCATTTACCATTTGGGGTCTATCCTAAGGAAACATGGTCTTTCTTTTCACTGATATGCCGATGATTGTCAGATGTATCTGTCATTAAAACCTAATAATTCAGTGTGATTTGATTTAGTATTTTTTTGTTCTGTGTTTTTACGTTACATGCGAACTCCACCCAGAAAGGACCCCGGCTGGGATTTGAGCCGGCTATCTCACATCTTAATTATCTAAATATAAACTCTGTCTCTGGAAATCACTTTTCTCCTTTTGATTTTGACTTGTATTTAAGGTCCAGCCCACTTTTAAAACTGACTGATGGCGAGAGACAAATTTGGGATGGAACTGAACCAGTTACTGGGTCATTTGTAGGTCTCCTAAACAACAAGCACACCTAAATATTTTTTCAAATCATGTGTTTTTTTCTACTTCTAAAATGTTTTATTAAGTAAATGTTTAGGTTTTATGGTTTATTTTCTTCTGATTCTGCCATTGTAGGCACCGTTTTCTCCCCTGTCTGACTTCTGTACATCTCATCCTGCACAGTTTGACTCTGTCTCTGCCATAAACATGTAAAAGCACGTTACACTGATTGTTCTCCCCATCTGCACATATCTCCTCGCAGCTCATCTTCCCTGAACTCCAGGACAGCACTGTTAACTTTACTGGTTTTATGATTTAGCATGTGTCATCAGTGTGAATCCATCCCCCACATACTGTAAATCCTGCTTACATCACAGCACAGCAACCTTTTTTTAGGGTTGAAGGATGGAATTTGGCTGTTTGAGGAGCTAACGTAGACGAAGGCACAGAATCAGGGTATATTTTAATGTACTTTTTTTTTTTTAAATCAAACAAAAAAAAGAGGGGGAAACTTCATGGAGTGTGCTCCATTAGCAAGATGAATGTCGTATCTTGCATTTTTAAACAAAATGTTCAGATCTGCATAAACAATTCAGCAGTTTTTAATCTGAATGCTTCTTAGCCTCGCAGTTTTTCTTGAATCTTGCTGAAACGAGGGTGATGAGGACAGCGACCTGCTTTACACGCTCCTGCATCAAACCATCTGTGCAGCTTGGACGAAACGAAGCTGCAGCAGAACACATCCCTGTATCGCTCGTTGTGTTGCATCCATTCAGCGTTTCCTCGTGCGGTTGTTAAGTGGCTTCGCTGTTACTGCCGCAGCTGATTTGAAATCACGGGAGCAGGCGACCCACCCGTCAGACTAAAAATTCTGTTTACGGCTCAGCAGGGCGCTGGAGAAAAAAAAGTCCTCTGCACGTCCCGTTTGCACCCACGCAGCTTCAGTGACATGATGCAGAGTGTGACAGCTCCTCCAGGCCTTCGGCTGACAGGAACAGTGTGTGCACAAACACAGGTGTGGAGACACAAACAGGAAGCAGCTCAGGTAGGACACACCTGCTCATCCACGCCTGTCGCAGTTTGTTCAGATGAGTTTCTTATCACACTCTTTATTATGACCTGCTACAGTGTTTAGCAATCTGTTAGTAAAATATCATGAACCACTGGATGGATTGTATTGAAACTCTCAGCAGGTCATCAGTGGATGTGCATCTGCAACTGACCAACTACTGGTGCTGTAATGGATTATGTACTGGTCAGTTTTACTGACTGTACAATATTCCAAATGTAAGAATGAGCAGGTTTACACCTGACATAATCTTAGCATCAAATATTAACGAGTTCTCTCTTTTTCAGGATTTAAACCAAAATTGATTGTGACCAGGCAAGATGCAATTGACATGAAACATTAATTTATGTTAGGTCAGCAGAACTGAACCATTTATTAACAAATCATAAAATTACATCAAACGTATATGAGGATAAGATTGGCTCTGATTAGATTTCATATAACTAACTGTTGACAGATTCAAAATTAGAACAACAGAATAAGCAATAAGATGACATATTTACTTATTTCTGCAGGTACTTTTAACTTAATGTTTACTGGCTTAAATAAGGAGATAAAGAAAGTTCAGGAGGAGGATGGAAGGAAAGATGGAGGGAGTGAGGAGAGGTAATATCTTGATGTGTTTAACCAGGAAAACGCACACCCTCCAGTTGGCGTCAGCTGGACTCTCGTCCGCAATGAACGACGACTTTTACCTTTGTAAAGATTTCTTGTCTCAACTCCGGTAAAGTTGGTTAACCTCAACGTACAAAGACCGTCCGTCCAGTTCACATTACTAAGGCTCGAGCGTTCACTTTCCAACGACTCCAATGAGATCCACGTCTACCTACACGGAGTGGTGGCACAAGTTCCGGTTTGGCTTTTCAAGATAAAAGATTCCTTGAAGGAATTTCATTAAAGTAGAGCTTTTTGAAGCTCGGAGCAGACTTATAGCCAGCGATGCTATGAGTCCTTAACTGATGACGTGTCATTGGCTTTTGACAGACGTCCAAATTAGCTCTTTGGAGAAGAACATAGTTTGACTTCACCAGCAGACTGCCGAAAACAGGAAGTCAGAGCTCTTTTACTGAGAGCTTGACCCAGAAACGTAGTCCTTCCCAAATGGCTAGTGGCACTGGGAGGAGGCGTGAATGTGGAGGTGCAGAGGGTTGGAAAGTGTGAAGGTTGTGCAGGATAACAAAGGAAGATTGTTTTTAGAAAAGACAGACAATAGTCGCCAGTAATACAGATTACTGATTAAGCGTTTGATTAACGTCTTAACATTTCTAAACATATCTGAAAAGTTCAACTTGACATATTTCTCAACTTTAGACACAGTTTGATTCATCATTTGAAGAAGTTACCAGCATTGGTAACAGCATAATCCATGATCATACAATGACAAGCGTTATTCTGTTAATTAATTCTGAATTAACACAAATTAAAAGGATGTCTCTTCTGAAATAATGTGTCTTGATTCAAATTATTAAAATAAAACAGTGGTAAAGTGTCTCACTGAGAGAATCAGTGAAAGGTGCTTCAATACAGTTCAGAGAGATGTGAAAAGGTGTAAATCCAGTTGAGAGATGGTCTGTATCACTACAGTGGTCAGAAAGCACAACCAGCATTAATACATAAGGTTTGCCGGATTATAAGTTTCACTGTCATTTTTGAGAGAATCAAAGGATTTTAAGTGCGCCTTATAGTCTGAAAAATACGGTAAATGGTTCAGGTTTTTGACAACTTTACCCATCATCACAGTGAGTATGGACATCTCACAGCAAGAAACCTCACATTTGAGTGTTTTTGTTTGTTGCCCAGGGCCACATCCAGACTTTCCAACAGTCTGGTTTCAGCAGAGCCACATCGCCGCGCCAGTGTGTGGACTACGATGACGAAGAAACGGACTCGGATGAGGACATCAGGGAGACTTACGGCTACGACATGAAGGTATGTGACACGGCAGTGGTGCGATTTTAAGCCTCTAAACCTTTTTTCTCATTCTTTCCCCTCGGCGTTACACATCTGTTTGTCCAGGACCCAGGTGAGGTGAAGCCCTACTTGTTCTGTGACGAGGAGATTCCCGTCAAGTCAGAGGAGGTGGTCAGTCACATGTGGCCGACTGTTACTCCTTCATTCTGCGCCGAACACGCCTACTCGTCTGCATCCAAGTCGTATGTGCAAAGTGAGCCCACGACTGATAAATAACTATAAAATATTCATTCCACGGTCTCAATGTGACACAAAGTATTTTCAATTCAGATATCGGCACACCCAGAAAACAGCCCAGGAAGACCCCTCTGGTCCCTCGAAGCTTAGAGCCGCCAGTCCTGGAACTGTCCCCGCAGGCTAAAGCCCAGCTGGAGGAGCTGATGATGCTGGGAGACCTGCTGGAGGTGTCCCTGGATGAGACCCAGCACATCTGGAGGATCCTGCAAGCAACGCAGCCTCCCTCTGAGGAGAGATTCTTGCAAGTCATGGAGGTAGGGAGGTCATACGTTACGCAACCTGATTGTGACATCCTGAGAATAATTCTGTTCGGCGCCAGGGATCTAATTAAACACAAATCAGGTTATTGAGAAACTTGCCTGTGTTAAATTTGGACATTAAAACAATTAGGATTTTTACTCTTTTTATCCGCAGCCTGACATTTCCCTGATGGAGAAGCCTCTGAAGATCAAACTTAAAGATTCAGAGAAGAAACGGAAACGGAAGTTGGAGCGAGCCGAACATCACCACATGCTCATGGCCACCGCCGCCGGCTCCTCGGCCCTTGGCGACATCCGACTGTCCAAGTCCAAAGAGCTGAAAAGGGTCGGCCTCGAGCTCTGCCTCGGCAGCAAGTCCAAGAAGAAGAAGCTCAAACTCAACCTGGAAAAGAACCGGGAGATAAAGCAGCTGGCCAAGCGATTAGCCAAAGAGGAAAAGGAGAGGAAGAGGAAGGAGAAGGCAGCCGTAAAGGCGGAGGCCATCAAAGAGGGGTTTGAGAAAAGGAAAGAGAAGAAGATCTTGGACATCCCCTCCAAGTACGACTGGTCGGGGGCCGAGGACTCTAATGATGAGAATGCTGTCTGTGCAGCGAAGAACTGTCAGAGACCATGTAAAGACAAGGTAACTACACAACTTCTCTTTATTATCTTCATCAATACAGATCCGCACACGTTGAAACTTTCTGCAACACCTTGGAGTGAACTCTGTCTGTTAGCAAAATATTGTATGAACCACTGAACATTGAAGACTTAGTCACTGGATGTACATCTACAGCCAAATGTGTTTTGGAGCCAATTCAATTCAAGATGGTCGCCACAGCCAACTAACCTTAGAAATCATAAAAATGGCTATAATTCCGACAGTGCTACAGATATTTTGCTAAAATGTGTTGTGGTTGTAGCTAAGAGTCATTCATATGTCTTTTAACATTTTATGTGCCGTATTTTAAATTAATTTAAACTTAGTTTATGTTTGTATTTGTCTTTTTATTCAGTTTTAAAGGAATTTGTGTTATTTCTAAGGCAGAACTTTCAAACGTTTATTAATTTTGTATTATTCTTCAATGCAATATCACCAAAATATTGACAGGAATAAAAAAAAATCTCTCTCTTTTGGACTTTGTTCTAATTAAATAAATTCCCCAAGTCATGCCAACTCTTTAGTGTCCCCCGGTGAATGGGATTACCGTATTGTTTTCCTTTGAACAAAGTTAACGCAACTCACGTTTCTCGGATATCAACAGCTGATTGTGGCGCTGGAACACCTTAAAAGATAACTTGAGAAATTGCATTTCCTGGGAAAATGCAGTGTTCCTGAGAAAATGCAGAAGAACTTGCTGAAAAACAGCTGAAATGTAGTTGATATGGATGAACAAGCCTAAATTAGCAGAAGCAAGCAGAAAGAACACATACCGGTAATTGCTAAAGGTTTAAATTAGCAGAAATGAGCACAAAATTAAGGAAGTAACTAAAAAAAAAACTGAAATAAGCAAATAATAGCTGAAAATTATCTGAAAAGACAGAAAGAAGCTTAAACTACCAGAAGGAAGTGGAAAGAGCTGAAATTAGCTAAATGTGGACAGCTGATAAAGCTAATACAGGTATTAGCAGAAAACGGATAAATATTAGCTGAAATAGCAGTAAAAGCTGAAACTAGCAGAAATAAGCTGAAAGGAGCATAACAAGCCAAAACTAACTAAAGAAACATGCTTAAATGTAGCTGAAATGGATGAACAAGCCTAGATTATCAGAAGAAAGCAGAAAGAACACATACTTGCTGAAATTGGTTTAAATAGGCAGATACGAGCACAAAAGTTAGGAAATTAGCTAAAAAAGCTTAAATCAGCACTAAAAAGGCTAAAAATTAGCTGAAAAGGCAGAAGCTAAAACTACCAGGAGGAAGCGGAAAGATCTGAAATGAGCTAAAAATGTGGAATTAGTTGAAAAATCTAAAATTAACATAAAGCAGCTGAATAGTAGCTGAAATAGCAGAAAAAGCTGAAACTTGTAGAAATAAGCTGAAAGGAGCATAACAAGCTGATTTGAGCAGAAAGAAGTTAGAAGAAGCACAAAAATTGTTGTAGTTAGTAGAATTTTTTTTGAAAGGAGCACAAAACAGCTGAGTAAACAGCTGAAAGTAGCTGAAAAAAGTTTACATTTGCACAGGGAAGCGGAAGCAGAACAAAATGTGAAAGGAGCAGTAAAAGGTTGTAAACACAGATGTGAAGGATGTATGATGCTAATCTCCTCGTGTGTTTCCAGGTGGACTGGGTCCAGTGCGACGGAGGCTGCGACGCGTGGTTCCACCAGGTCTGCGTCGGGGTCTCCTGCGAGATGGCCGAGGCCGAGGACTACATTTGCCTGGACTGCTCCGAGAAAGCGGGCGGGGGGATGACCATCAAGGAGGAGCGCGTCGTGGTGCTGTCGGCGTGCGGCGTCGTGCAGAGCGTGCACTCGTCCGCGCCCTCGTGGTCCTCCGCGCCTCACGTCAACCCCACGCTTACAGTTCTGCAGCAAGACCCTCGGCAGATCAGCTAGCACCGAACGTCAGGCGAGAAATGGAGAACATAAAACTTTGAGACCACCTGGAAGTATTTGGAGTGTAAAACACAAGAAAGGACTTGGAAAACAAAGTTTTAAACAGCCGACGAACGCAGTTATTCCTCCTGTCAACATTTAGGAGTAGAAACACCCGAAGGCTCTTATTTACACTCCAACAAACACACACGGACTCGAGCTGTTGCTTTCAGTCCAGGACGGCTCTGACCTCTGACCCCCTCAGACACTTAACATCTCAGTACGACTAGGAAACCAAGTGGATGTACTGTAGTACAATTATTTATAACGTGTATAGTTTTTAAACCGTTAAAAAATGGATTGTTTTTGTTTTTCTCACCTTTAATAAACAAATCCTAGTCGAATATTTGATTATGTGCACTTTGTTTTTTAATCTAAACTAAATTTTTGTTGTTTTTTTGTTTTTATTTGATGAAAAATCACAAAGACGAGAAAAATATATTTCTGATATCATTTGTTTATGTGCCTTTCAATGAAAAACTTGTGACTGGTGAGTTTATGGCTGATATTATATGTTTAGATTAATTTAACTTCTGGAAATCATTGCTCTTCATTGTTTCCCTGTTTTTTGTGTTTCTCCGTACACGTTTTGCAATATCTGCAACATTTAGCAAACGTTTAGCTCATTTAGGAGCTGCAACTTTTGGTTTTTCTAACTTTTAAGAAAATACAGAACTTTATTTGCAATTGTCTTCCCCACAGAAATACATTGAGATTTTTTTTTTAATCCCTTCAGAAACTTTCTTTTTAAGGTCTGCTTCAACAAATGGGCTCAGTTTTTGTTTTTCTGCTACTTTTAACAACATTCTGCCACTTTAAGCAAGATTTTAGCTACTTTTAGCTTTTAGTTAGCATTTTACTACTCTTGTTGGCCTTTTGCTTCTGTTTGCTTTGTTACTGTTCAGCCTCATTTTATTATTGGCTAGTCTTTTGATACTTCAACTTTTTGCTGCTTTTATCTAACCTTTTTCTACTATCATTAGCTAAAAGCTAACCTTTTGTTGTTTTAGTCATCTTTTTTTATCACTGCTTTTATTTATTGCTCTTTTTTGCTTTAGTACATTAGTAGTCTGCCCCTTTTAGGTTTAACTTTCACTTTCAGCTTTTTTTTTTAGCATTAAGCACAATTTCTGCTTTTTTAAGCCTAATTGGGCACAGTTGAGTACGGAAGCGTATTGCTGCCACCTGGTGAAAATATTTTTTGGGGCTTATCACGTTATAACGTGATAATATGTAGTAA
>JARVJN010000883.1:7017804-7028426 GCA_031763805.1 Argolebias nigripinnis | reverse complement strand
AATAAAACTTTGGACTTTATATTGCACTTGAGGTGATGTCACCTCACTGCTACCAAGAAACCGGCAGCTCTCCTTTAGTCCCAAGCCGATAGCATCTTTTTAAAATTGCTTCCGAATAGAAAGAGGAAGGGGAAAAAGAATTGGCAAGGCTTCTAATGCTTTTCTTCCTCTTTCTCTGTATTTTCCTCTTGATTAGTCTCAACTTTTATCTGCACTTGTTACCCCACAGAACACACACAAACACACAGAGGCCTCTGTGTTCAGGAGACAAAAGCTTCTCTTTCTACGGAGAGGGAGCCGAGCTTCCGGTTAAAGGCTTACTGTGTCAGAGGGGACAGGAAGGGCAGGCGAAAGGCTATGAATACGATACGACGTGAAGTAGATGTGCGCGTGTGTCACCAACATGTGCATGTCTTTATTTATGTGCTTTGACACTGTGTGGAGGAGCTTAAATACCTTAAATCCCTTCATGCACTTGTGTCCCTTCAGCTCATTTTCTGGAGCTTTCCATCCCAGTTTGTGTGTGTGTGTTTGTGTGAGTGTTGTCCGGGTGGTCCGTTGGGAGACTGAGGGCACTGGGTTTGTGTCAGCCTGGTGTGAACCGGTTAACCACCCCCCACTTCCAGTAAGACTGATTGGTCGGCAGGGAGCCAGCTCGGTTCTCACCTTTTAATGCAGAGATACAAACACCAGGCTCTTTGCTTTCCTTTCTCTTCCTCACTCGTTCGTTCAGCTCTTTTACTGCCAGAAAGGAAGTTCTGTTTTAAGTCATTTTCCTCCATTTATTCTTTCTTATTTGTTGCCATTTTAAGTATTCCTGTCCAGTTTTCTTTAATGGTTTGTTTTCGCCCTCTCTTCTCAACAGTTTATCTTTCTCCATCTTGCACATGCTGTTGGGCCCTTTTCACACAGGGTTATGACCCCACTGCAATGTAGAAAATCAAACAGAACATGGATGGCCTTTTCAGGATCTTGGCAAGGTCTTCGGGTAAATATTAATGCAGTTGGCTCTCCATTAAACGTCACAGGTCCTGCTGGGGTCATGGTGGTTTATCATCATGGTGGCAGTGAATCTAGGTTCTGTGGGTGCTGGTGGCGTCATAACCATGATGCACTGCAGAACAAGACTGTCTTTGCTGGCTTCATGCCTAAGCTTCTATGATGAGGACAAGGTCACTGAAACGGCATATTGCAGACATGACACCCAAAGCGATGGGGTTGAATTAGAGTGGCGGGATCTGCTCTTAAGGTAGCATCTCACCGGGCTGTGTTTTAGGCGACCGGTGAACAAACTGTGAGGACATCTCAAATGTCTTAAAATGTTCTAGACCAGGGGTCTGCAACCCTTACAATCCAAAGAGCCATTTCTGCTCCTTCACTCACTAAATTAAAATGTCCAGAGCCACAAAACTTACCATGATCATCTACCTGTACTAGTGGCCTGTGGACCACTTTGTTTGTTGCAGGAGGCTCAGGCAAGTAGGAGTGACATAAAACTACAAATATCGATTGATTTTAAACATTCCTTGATATATTTACATTTTAAGTCAAAGGAAAAAACTGAATTATTGCAAAGAAAGATTTATTTTTTATAGTTTTTACCTTTTTTTTAAACAATGATAGCAAAAATCTCAGTTTACATATATACCCATGGTTTTATTTGTTCAGTCAAATTTGTTCATAATTTTATTATTAGTAAGACTGAAAGTTACCGGATCCAAGCAGTTACCGGAATGCACACTATCAAAATAAGAGAGTTCCCAGATCCTGTTCTGGCAGGACCCGGCTAAAATGAAGTCCTGTCACACAGTGATAGCTGAATTTGGGCACTACTGACCCCCGTGATTCGAAAAGGAAGACGCAAGTAAAATATATTGATGGATAGATGTAAGGATCCATTCTTCCAGCTATCCATCATTATCATAATTTAAACAATGAACTATGCAGGTCTAATGTTTTTATTTATAATTTTTTTTTATTATAAAAAACATTAAGTATCCTACTTTAAAGAAATAAAGCATAAAGTTAAAGTGTGTTTTACTCCTTGTATTAGTACTAGTATTCACAAATTTGCAAAATAAATGACAAGAAATTGTTAAAACTGGCAGTAGTTTGTCCGTTTTGGTCAAACCTTGAAAGAGCCTCTGCAGAGGAACCAAAGAGCCACACGTGGCTCCAGAGCCACATATTGCAGACGCCTGTTCTAGACATTCTGAAAATGTTTAGCTACTTTCATTTCAAAACTGTACTCCAGTAGGTTAAATCATAAAAGTTGAACCGTCTGCAGAGGTGGGTACAAAGCAGGCCAAGGTGGGCAAGGCGTGGACAAGGTGCATGTGCATGGTCTGGAATACAGTTTTGCAGGTTGTGCACGTGACAATAAGCTGTGGTTTTCACATACTGGCCACTTTGAACACATCACTTTATTTCAAACGCTTTTAATCCTGTGAGACTGCAATGGAAAATCTACCTACTTTTAGCCTTTTTTCTCTTTTCTAAATATGTTTTATGTTAACAGATTACCCTTTAACCTTGTACTTGTATACCATGTTTCTACGGCAGCAAAGACACAACACACGTGCTATATCAGTTTTGAAACTCATCAATATGAAGACACTGCCTAATCAATCAATTTAACTGTCATACAAAAATACACACTTTAAAAAAATCCTTGTCATGAGGAATGTGTAGTGCACACAGAACAATGTACAGTATCTATATATAAAAGTGCAGCAAATATGTTTAACATATGTGATTATATTCACATATTAAAAATGAAATTCGTCCACATGTGCCTACACATTCATGCTCAGAGATAGTGACATTATGTTCTGTCCTGCTTTCACTCCTTTGGCTCTCCACTCATTGATCTGTGTCTGGGGCTCTCAACAAATCTGCTGTGGCCACAAGAAAAGAAGAGTGCATGTGGTCAACCTTGCACAAATATAACCCAGTGAAATCAGTGGAGCTAATATAAAACCAAAACATGTAAGAAAGTTCATGCTCAAAACATGTAAGCATGCAAAAGGCAATTGCATGGTTCTCGTATGAGTGCTTGAACGAGAAGAATAAAAAAATAGTTGTCTGCATCCGTCAATATATGATTTTGATTTTTTTTTAAATTTGAGGTTTGTGGTGACTGTATTTGTACAGTATGTACCATTTAACACTGTACAGTACATACTGTACGTCCACAGTTGATCTGGCAGTCTACAGCTCATTTGCATGCATGCACATGGAGTGTGGGCAGTCTCAATGTGCTTTGAATGCACACACACATGATATCTCCATCTTTTCATCATCAGATGCCCGTCATACACAGACCAATAGAAAGACAGCGAGAAGGGAGCACACAGAACATGCTGTATGCACATTTACAAGCCCCGTGGCTCTTGTTCTTTCACTCACATGAACACACACACACACTCTCATAACACAATGACAGTTCCCCACAATTAGCCTGCTCCCTGCTGATTGCACAGAAAACTGTACACTAGTGTAATTCCTGCTCTTAACTGTCTGAACACCTCCTTCACAGCTCTGCTTTTAGCTCTACATTTGTATTCTAACCACACGTGCAGAACAGTACACACACACACATAGACAAGCCTGCTATAAATACAGTACTAGTACATATTTTGCACACTGCTTAATGAGAGTGGTATTTAGTGCCATGCAAACAATTTAGCAGTTTTAATCAAATTCATAAAGAGATAAAAGCAAAATTTTATAATCTTAATCCATCCGTGTTCAACTACTTATTTAAAATGAGGTTGCAAAGGCTTCAGGCCAAGTAGGAGCCATCCCTCTCACCAATCTCTACCTCCACCTGTGAATCCCAAAGCATTACCTGTCGAGTGACTGTGCAATCACTCCAGTGAGACTTGGGTCTGCCTCAGGGTCTCCTTTCAGTTGGGTGTCCCTAGAAAACCTTTACAATGAGGTATTTAGAAACCACTTTTATCATTGCCTAAATGCCTGAACCACTTCAGCTTGCTCCTTTGTTGTAGCTGAGAAGTGACTCTGCTCTATGGGTGTCCAATCCTGGATTGAATCAATGGATGATGGCTTCTGGAGAACAAGAAGAGGTTGAATCTGGTGTGTTGCAACAGGGAAACATGCAGAGATAGTGACCCTCAAGAATGAGGATTGGATTCCTTTGCTCTACTCTGAGCGCCCCCCAAATGATGAAGCCCCTGACCCTGCCAAGATGGCCACCCTACCATGGAAGCTCATTTCAACTACTTGTATCTATATCCTTTTTTGCTTGTATTCTTTGGTAGTTATTTAAATCCCATAGAAATAGTTAAGAGGGTGGCACTGTGGTACATTTGGTAGAGCCATTGCCTATTAGCGAGAAGGTTGCCAGATCGAATCCTTGCTGGACGCTTTTTCTTTGTGAAGTTTGCATGTTCTTTCATTGCATGGGTGGATTTTCTCCAGGTAATGTGCTGTGCTGTCTTAGTGTTTCCCCTACCATTATACAAGTGGGGCGCCCCACCCCGTCAACAGAACTGACCGCCCCATCTACCGAACCATGCGCGCACCCCCCACCACCACCTGTCAACTTTGACATAACTCTAAGCTAGCGGCTCGCAATACAGGTGCGCTAGTTAAAAAGCTAAAGGCACCTCTTCCCTCATGCTGAACCCTCACGCCGAAATCGGTGCCGAAATTGGTATCAGATCCAATAATTCTCTGTCAGGTCTGACCTGACTGAGAATGATCGGATTTGATACCTGGATGATTGAGCATGAACTTTGTTGCTTTGAATAGGTTTGTGAAGTTTTTGTTGGAAAAACACTGGGTTTATCTTTATCAACACCTTTACAATTAGAGAAGGTTTGACATAAAAATCCACTTCACTTTATACATGAAAAACAGCAGTACATGGCTTATTATAACCTTTACCTTAAAAAGTTTAACTTATTCTGGAGTTGTAAGGATCTCAAATTTTGAATGTCTAAAGTAGTTTACTACTTGTAATGTATAACTGGGGTGTATCTGATGCATTTTCGTTTGCCCAGGTTTGCAGTACATCTTTAGAGACATATTATGAGCGGTTTCCATGAGAGTTGTCTCTGAGTGAAGAAACTTCTGTAGTCACTGAGGTCAGGAAGAAGTGGTGCATTAAAGCAAATCTAGTTTGTTTGTGATTAAAACAAAAAGTTGGTCTCAGGAGAGCAGTGAGCACACGCAGGGACTCATTAGGTTTAAAATAAATTTAGCTTGTCTAGAAATATTTGGCACTTCTGGTTGTTATGCGTGCATTTTTTTTCTCTACAGTTTTTTCTCTACGTATCTAATGCAGTAAATAAATATTTAGTGTAAAATGATATTTGTATGTTTAACACAATTCAAGAACTTTGGCCCTTTCCTGCCCATGTTTAAACTGACCCAATTGCCTAATTGCGGACATGCTCTCTTACAAGCACAAACTATTACACTTTACAAAAGGAACATGCTCAACAAAGTGTCCTCTGTCTTTTGGCGATAACTTAATCACACATGTTCAGACCAAAGCTGTGATCCTAGAAGTCACATTTTCCACTAACAGCCTTTATGAAAATATTTTAAGGTCAGCACCTTAAAACCACGAACAGCTCACCTATTCAAGAGAGGGGCATGGGGGGAGGAACTCTACTTTCAAATACCAGATGATAAAGGGGAAAAACTTGTTTTAAGAAGTCCGTCCAATAATTTTATCTTCTTTTGCCTTACCAAAAGTAAATTTAATTGTCTAATGGGCAACTCACCTGTAAGTCAAATAAATAAAAAATAACAAACTTTTTCAGAATCTAAAATTGTCCCTTTTTGGTGTCAAAATAAAAGAGGAAGTAAAAATCAATTGACAGGTTAATCTTTTATCTTCTTATAATAAAGTTTTATGTTTACCCATTTATTTCAAACCACATTTGAATCTGTTGTTTACCTGATCAGAATCCAGCACTCAGTTAATCAAATCTATGCATCTTAAGTAGATCCTTGTTCTAGTTTTAAATATCATTGTCATAAAAAGTCTCTGCAATCCTCTTTTTTTCTTTAGTTTCCATACCACATAGAGCAGACGTGAAAAGATCTCAGCATTTGTCCGTGTCAGAAGTCCTTTTTCTCTTAAATTTATTTTGATGTTTTTTTTACTTTTTAATTTGTGCTTGCTGATAAGTGGTCTTCAATACAATTGAGACACGGCGTCTATCTTTGTTCCTGCTGTTATTTGTTCAAGCTGTTTAAATATCTTCTCATCTGCTGGTGTGCTTTAGAAGAGGTCAGCATTTCCATTAGTCTGAGATTAGGTGCTCAGAAATGCTCAAACTTTTAAATCTCTGCAGTAAAATGCAGGATTATAATTTTAAAGGAATGTGTTTAAATGTTAAAACAGTCTGATTTAATGTTTAAATAGTGCCTCTGTCTTTTAACATAAATATGTTTAACAAACAAGTGTATTCTTGCTGCTTTTTGTCAGTTCTATGAGGTTTAGACATATTTTTGCATAAATGTAGATTTACATTAATCTTTATGATAACTTATTTGTAATTGTTCTTACAACCTTATACCTGTAGAAAAAAAAACAGTTGTTGACAAACTTCTTTAAATTTTGCATTCCCTTTTGCCTTTTATGAGCTTGTGTACACACGTACAGAAAATGAGTCATTTTCCACATAAATTTTATTAAATTTGCATTAAACTGGTAATGCGTGTAGTTTTAACAGGTGATTTCATCATCTTACGTTTGATTGCAGTCTATCGACATGTTACTTTTCTCTCCGCTTAGCGTTGGGTTGTTGGTTGCGTGGTGTTTGCATCGCCCTGTCTGTACGGCATGTTGAGGCAAGACGAGTAAGTGCTGATGTAAACAGATCTTCCTTTAGCTCGCACCATGGAAACATGTGCTGTGAACCTAAGAAGCAACGCTGACGCAACCTGCAGGGTTGTGCTCGCTTGACGCTTCACACACACGCCGTAACACGCCCCTCCACCCCTCCGTAACTTCAAAGGTCGATAGAAGAAGTCAAGCTGAACGCCTTCATGTTCCTGTTGTTCCTGTTAATCTGTGCGAAGTGACAACCAATTTAAAGCATTTCTACGCATTAGAGAGGAAGCATTTAAAATGTGTCTACTGCAAAAAATATATATAGAGAAAAATAGTGCACAAAAGACCATCCTACTCAACATTTGACAATTTGTCCATCACATCTTCTTTATGACAGGATTAGACCTTGGTGTTTGGGGGTATTGAGGGTGACATTCAGATGAAGCTGCTACCAGCGCTGAAACATTTCTGCTTCTGTTTGCACATTAAAGCTGAAAAACTGATTGTGATCTCCAGCCCTATTTTTGTATTTTTCTTGTTCTTCTGTTGCGACACATCTGATTCAGCTACTAACTGCTAGAAGAAGGAAAGAAAGCCTTTTTATTTTGGACCATTTCTTTACAATCAATTGAAAAATTACAGTGTCTCCAATAATGATGTCACGTGAAAAACTTGTGACTGAAACAGCCTTTTTATGTAACTTTTAAATTAAACGATTGAGTTTTGAGAAAGAAAAACGGCATTGAACATGGTGGTGGTAGCATCATGGTTTGATTCAGTTTTGATCTGCATCAACGGAGTAGTCATGAAACAGAGCATGGGCCTAAATTAATTAATCAAAAAAGGTCTAACAACGTTAAGTCAGGGCCTCTGGACGGATACATTTTTTAAAAAACGTTAGATTTTTTCTGCCTGGATTATTGAGAACGCATCAGAATATCATCAAAACAGGCTTAACAACAACAAGGGTGACATTATGGAACCCTTTTTTATTTATTTATTTATTCATTTCAGATTTAAAAAAACACACAAAAAACTATTTATAAAACCACATTAAAATAACAAAACAATACATGACATGAAAGGAAGCAGAAGAAGAAAAAATCTTATCATATCTGCCCCTTTAAACAAAATTAATTCAAACAATCAATTCAGACAACAATCATCTATAAAAATATAACATAATAAATAACTCATCACACTTTACCATATACAGTATAGTAATTTGGACATAAACCAGTTTACTTGAAAGCAAGAAAGTTCATGCTCAATACAGTATTGACATTTTTTTTACTTGAAAACTCTACAAGAAATGGTCCCTCTATAAAAGAGGAAAAAATAAATACATTTTCTGTTCAAAGTTAAACTTTGATTTGTTGTTTTTATTCAGACGGGATCACAGCACACAAAGAGTGCTAAAACTCCTACTATACGTTAAAACATGTATGAAATGTGTTTTCTTCAGTGAACTTTGCATTTTTGGTTATTTTATTGCTCTCTTGAAACAAAACTTTGTGAAATCTAACCTTATGCTAAAACATTGACTAAAAATATAAAATTAGTTACCGGTACTCTAAGAAATAGAACACAAACTAAAAAGACAAAAACGTGTTACAAAAGTGACAGAAAGAGAATAAAAACGTGGATGTGAAGTCAATCTGATGGGAGCCATGACTAATTTTCTTTTTCACTTTCTTCCATCTTGTTGCAGTCTGCACATAATAAAAAAGAAGAGCACCATTTGATGCACTATTATTACACTTGTTTTGATGTTACTAAGAGGAGCCTCTGGATTATAACCTGCCTTGTACTAATTATTACTACAGTAATTAATTAAAAAATGCAAGGCTGAGCTAATAATGTCAACAAGACAAATTAAGATTTTTACAATACAGTATGTCCTTTGTGGAAATTTAAAGAGAAGAAAATGTGCAAATTGCAGACATTAACTTTTTAATTACTTATGTTACATATTTACAGTATATGTCCATTACCAGCTCAAAAGTTCAAAATATAGATTCGATTATTATTGTTTTATCCTATTTTCTTGTTTTTACCAATATCACTTTGTATTACAATTGCAATTTATCAGCATTATTTATCCTTCCGCCATTCAAACATTTTGCTGAGGACTTTGTGAAGCAATGTCTGATTTATTCTGCTAAAAATGGGAAATTGTCAGTTACTACCAAATTCAACATGAATGTTGCTGTTAACATCTTCACATTGGCTTTGAAGGGAAAGCTTTAAAGATTTGGGACTCGGTATGAAGTAGCGTGTATACAATTATGAGAACATGCAATAACATATATTTACTGTGCATTTTATCATCATTTCAACACTGCAGCATGATGCAATATTTACATTTCAATAAAAATCTACAACACACCAGCAGTTTGTGCAGCAGAGTCAGCATGGAGGGACTTTTATAGGCCTTGTGGGCCAATACAAGGCCACTATGTAATTTAATATTAGGCCAATAAACACGTGCCGTACAATAAGCTGGGATTTTTGTAACCATAAACATTGGGACGATGGATCTGATTTCAATTCTCTCTGTATCACAGAGCATTAGTGACCACATAACATGATGCACCACAGGTTCTGTAAAAATATTACCCAGGTTTCAGACTGGTGAGGCTTGCATGACAAAGTCTGTTATATGTAAAAAATGTTGCCTCCATCGTGAACGTTGAATGTTAATGTAATAACCTGTGTTGTATGTGTTTGTCCTTCTGTTCGTAACATTTTCATGAATGACTGGATGACTTTAATGAAACTCTTAGAAAGTATTGATTGGATGAATATCTACATTTGATTAACCCTTTAAGGCAACATAAAAATGGGTGTAGCTTTGTCAACTTTACAGTTATTAAGCTTTAATTTTATGTAAAAGTAGCTTGAGTAATTCTTATACAGAGCATTCACATATTGGGCAATATCTTTTTATTTAACCACAAAAATCCTATTGAGGTTAACAACAAGGGAGATCTGGCCACGATAGACAGCAGCAAATATAAATTAGTTACCACATCTCTGCCAAGACAACAAATTAAAACATCAAATTGAGAAACATTAAAAACAGTATAGAAATAAAATTAAGAATAACGGGTAGAAATTGTAAAGTTAGTCTCAAGTCCTTTCGATTTGGAGTTAAATGCTCCCAACAAAATTAACTGTCAGTTTCAAGTCTTTCTGCGGTGTATTCCATGTAGCAGTTGGGGCTGTGGTAGCTTTGTGGTCAGTGCCGCGGTTTTGTAATAGTGAGGTTGCTGGATCGAGCCTAGGTCGCGTCAGAAAGGACATTTGACGTAAAACAATTGCCAAAGCTTTTCATGCGGGTTTGCTCGCTGTGGTGACACCTGAAGAAGGGAGCTGCCAGAAGAAATGTACTTACCGTACTTACTTACTATTTCATGTAGCAGGTGCAGAATGGACAAAGGCCTTTTTACCTAATCCAGCTCATGCAAACAGAATATCAAGCATCAAATAGTCCTGCAAGCAAATGGAGGAAAAGCCAGCACCTCTATGTACAACCAGAGTCCAAATATAAGGGGGAAGATGTCCACATATTGCTTTGTATATGAATCTATACCAATGTCTGAACCTTCTGGTGGTCAAAGCAGGCCATTCTACCCTGGAGTATAACTCACAGTGGTGTCAATGTCTTACAGTTTGTAATGAACCTCAGAGAGACATGATAAACAGTGTCAATCATTGAGCAGACATATTCGTATGCAAAAGATCCTTCTACTTCCGCTCTCGGCAGAGCAGGTCGCATCTCCTTTTGCTCCTACCCCTCCCGGGG
>JARVJN010000883.1:6067135-6079492 GCA_031763805.1 Argolebias nigripinnis | reverse complement strand
GCAGAGAAAAACAACTTTTTACACAAAGGCACGGGTTTCAACCATGAATTTTGGAGCTTCGACAAGACGGAGGTTTTTCCCGAGAGGTCGGCCTATTAGCTTAGCTCGTAGCTTAGCTTCTCAGCTTAGCTTCTTTCAACGATCCAAAAACATGATTTTGGATGGTTATAACAGATTTTAAAGAGAAAGGGAGGAGTCAGTGAAGAGTACCAGAGTTGAGCCTTTTGTCATCCAGTGCCTTCAGTTGAAAGAGAGCAACACAAAGAAACGATAAAGCCGGTAAATGAAAATGAGGTCGATAATTTTCATTTATCTTGCAATTTATTGATTTATTGTTTATTGCGACAGGCCTATCCACCAGATGATAAACCAGGAGATTCTGCATCAAATATTTATTTAAAAAGTCTTCAGTTGATCCAAAATGCTATTGCCAGAGTTCTAACTGGAGTTAGGGTTGGCTTGTATGCTGCTATAGACTTAGACTACTGGAGGACAAATTTACCTCATTTCCTAAATGAATTGCTACAATTGAATAGTTTGCATTTGAAATTATTTCTATTATAATGTGATTCTCGACTTGGCATTGTGCATCTGTGCCTACCAAACCCAGCCGGTGGAAGCAGATGGCCTCTTGTCCTGAGCCTGGTTCTGCTAAAGTTTCTTCCTCATGAGGGAGTTTTACCTTTCCACTGTTGCCTTCATGCTTGCTCACGATGAGAGTCTGTGGCTAAAATAAGACTCAAATCAGTCTGCTCCTCAGATATATAAAGTTATTAACTTACATTTTATGAATATGAATGGTTCATTTCAGTGCCCTGAGACGACTTCTGTTGTGACTTGGCGTTATGTAAATAAACTGAATTGAGATTGCTACAGAAGTTTACGTCTACCCAAGATTATCGTGGACCAACCACTCTTCTTCACAAACTGCTGGGAGCCCATTGTACCAGCTTCATTTATAGAGCACTTTAAACAGCCACAGGACCAAAGTGCTGTACACATGATAAAACAATCATACAGTCAGATAATAAAAGTGATTAAAATGATTAATAAAAGCTGTACACACACAGTACACATAATAAAACAATCGTACAATCAGATAATAACAGTGATTAAAATGATTAATAGTCAACATTTCAAATGGTATCCAAGTGTTAAGATGTACCAGTTTGAGATTGTGTTCTTCATACACACGTAAAGAGTCTATGAAAACCCAGCAAAGACCAAGGTTATTCAGTATAAAGAGGGGTTTTTTTCTTCTGTTTTTGTTAGTCTGCAAGTGCTGAGAGTTCCCAAGGCAAAATAACGATGTGTAAATGATGATTTGCTTATTTTTGTCGACAATCTGTGGTTTATCTTTTGCCAGTCCCTCTCGTGAGAACGGAACATGACTGTGTGCAGTAAAGAAAGCGCAAGAAAGCGGGGGTCTTTCTGGCCACGTGTCCGTCTGGTGATTCAGCTCGCTGGATGAAGCGTGAGCTGAAATTATTATGCAGAAGGCTCGGAAGTTAATTCCATGACTCACTTGGATTGCTCTTCATCCTCCTACTCCTCCTCATCTGCCCAGTTCCGCTGCGTCTCTTCTTCACTTTCATTTAAGACTTGTCTGCAGTCACCTTTCGCTGGAGCTTGGTAATGATCTGCGTGACTTTACGTTTAGCTCATAATTTCCCCGTATGAAATCTCATATCCTTTCCACAGCTTTGTACAGTCAGAGTAGACCGTCTGCCGTGATAAACTTTTTTTATTTTTTGCTTTGATTTGTAATTTGTGAACAGTCCAGCCTCTTCTTTCACATCCACAAACTGTCGGTTGGCAGATGCTGACACACATATGCCAAGCTTCTGAAAACCAATTCTCCCAGGTCTCTCTCATAATTTGACTCAGTTTCCATTTGGAGCATTCCCTTAATGGGGTGGAGAAGGATCGCGGGAGATGGAGCAAGGGGAATAGGGCACAGAAATCCAGCCCAGGGGCCGAGGTCTGCGTCCTCATTCAGTCAATGTACAGCTGCACCAGGAGGGATGATCTATTTTTTTATACCATTTTTATTCTTGTGTGCCCTGCTCTTTCCCCCCATTTAATCATTATGTTGCATGTGTGATATTTAAAGATACAATGTAAAACATTCTAGTCAAAGAATGTGGCCATGGTGGTTGCAAGAAAGATCAGGATCAGAAAGGTCAGTACAGTATATCTGTCTCCACACTGGATTACTGTCCATTCAGCTAAAGCCCTATTCGCATGGGATTATGGTAGTTTTCCTTAGGGACCACATGCAACCAACAAATTACTCCCCAATGTCTGCTTTTTATGTGGTGCATTTGCACAGGATAACCAAAGCCTGAGATTTAGCTGAAAGTTACGGACATCTTCCGGATATGATGTTAACACGCTGCAAGTCGCATTAAGCTCAGATGGACAACCCGTCACCAGCCGTGCGTGTCCGCTGACCCATCAGTTGAAGTGGACTTGCGACCTGTCCAGGGTGTCCCCCTACTCTTGTACAGTGATGGTTAGACATGGGCACCAGTGACACCCCCCCCCCCCCAACCGCGCGTGCTACCCAAAAAAGGAAGAAACAGGTAAATATTATGAATGGATGGCTTGATCAACTGATCACCAGCTGCACACAACTCAGCAACACCGTTCACCTGCGGTGAAGTAGCAGCATCTACAAAAGCTGAACTAAGCACAGCGTTAATTTAAAATAGCCTTGTTCTATATTTTTCCAAATGATTTTGCTTAGAAAACTAAAATAAAAAAACAAACAAACACCTAATTACAGTACTAGGGATGTACGATATTATCAGCATGTATCGGTATCGGCCGATATTAATGTTACATTTCTATATCGGACATCGGCCATTCCGTTAAAATAACTTGCTGATATAAAAGGCACTGGTTTTGCCTGCAGCATCAGCGCAATGTGATGATGTCACCCAATTTCATGGCGGAGAGGAATATTCAAAATGTCAGTAGTGTGGCAGTTTTATTTTTCGTTGGTGAGGATGTCGGATTCCGAAGATTTATGGACTGCGTTGAACCTCGCTACATTGTCCGCAGTCGAATATATTTTTCAGACTGAGGAAGTCTTTCGGACGAAAGACGAAACGTTTCTACATTTTTTGCTTTGTTTTGTTTTATTTTTTGAATGTCCAGAGGACCAGACTTAGCTTTTTTAGACACTTGTCATGCTCTCTTTGAACCCAGCTGAGTTCTGCTCTGCCTCTTCTGGTTCCAGTCAAAGCTCACACCTGAGCAGGACTTCGATGCTTCACCTGTGATTTATGAAGCGTTTGAGGAAGAAGCAGAGCTGGTTCTAAACTGACCTACCTGGAAACATGTTAGTCAACATTTGATTTATTTTTGAAAAACATCAAGATTTGGCAAGTCAGATGGCAGAATAATATTTGTGTTAAATAAGAGACATAGTGTGACTTTTTTTGTTGTTAATATTGTTTCACATTAGAATACTGTATCACTAATTTTATTGCAAGGAAATACATTTTGAAATGTAATTTCTTTGAATTACACATTTGGCTTATGTTTATTGCATTTATGATTCAATGGAGCAAAACAAATTTAAAAGGAAACAGATAATTATAATACAGTACTTGGTTTATTTACATAATGGATTTAATTGCTGTATATCCAGCCCTTGAGCTGCTGGACTTCAATAACTGTGGCCCCCTGAGCAGTTGTGTTGAATAGCCCTGCTGTAGAGGAATATTTTAATCTTTATGCATCTTTACTTTGAAATAGGCGAAAGGGCTAGAGGTAACACTAGACCTTCAACCGTCCAGAAACTAGAACATTAGCAGTTCACAGCCTGAGACACATCGCCACGCTAAGATTTTTTTTTATCCTTAATATTACGAAAATAAAGTTGAATAAAATCTTAATTTTACGAGAATAAAGTTGTATGAGAATTTTTTTTGCAGCTCTCGTTTTTCTTTCTTTCCACAAGTCGGATCCACGATGCGCCCTGTCAATCAATCCAGTAGGCATTTCAGCAAATGACCAACCCGAATCTAAATGAGTCGTAGTATCATTGTACTGGTTTTACAGATAACTAGATAGTTAATCTGTTAGCACATCAGAATCAGATTATTATCAGTATCAGGACTTTGAACCTGTTTACAGTAAGGTGGTACATTCTGATGGGCTGCAGCACAGCTCTGCAGGTAAACAGCATTTAGCTTCGGATCGGTCATTTGCTGACATGCCTACTGGATTGACTGACAGGTCACGTCATGCAAAAAGTCTCGTACAACTTTATTCTTATAATTTTATGTGGTTTTTTTTCTTAGCGTGGCCCTAAAGCTCCGTTGTAGAGAATATTGTTGTATGAGACTTTTTTTGAAGCTCTCATTTATTAATTATTTTCTTGAGTCGGATCCGCAACAATACCTGTCATTCAATCCAGTATAGGCGTATCAGCCAATGACCAATCCGAAGCTAAATGCACCTTACCTGCAGAGCTGCGCTGCAGCCCATCAGAATGTACCACCGTACTGTAAGCAGGTTCAAAGTCCTGATAATATTACGACTCATTTAGCTTCAGAATGGTCATTTGCTGACACATCTACTGGACTGATTGACAGGTCACGTTGTGGATCCGACTTATGGGGAAAAAAATGAGAGCTGCAAAAAAGTTATTGTACAACTTTATTCTTGTAATATTAAGACTTTATTCAACTTTATTCTTGTAATTTTATGGATTTTATTTATTTTTTCTTAGTGTGGCCCTAAAGCTCTGTTGTAACTTCATGTTGGAAATGAGAAATCCAAGTTAATTTAGCTTGAAATATCCAGAAAGAGTCAATAAATGGCTCTATGAATGGGTTATTTTGCATTTATTGTGCCAAAGAGACAACTTCCCTTCAAAGTTTCTGTATTTTGGAAAGACATGTATTCCTACATCTTGAATATTTACACCAAGAACTCCTCTATCAAGAGATATATTTTAATTTGGAGACCTAAAAACTGTCTCAGCAGACATGGCTGCCATACTGGTTGGAAAGTTCAGCCATCATACGACCCGTGTTTCCTTTGCTCCGTCATACCACACACAAATCAGGTGTGAAGGACGCTGGCCAAGAAGACAAGAACTTGAAGCAGCTGATCAGTTATTTCGAGTAAAATAAAATCTTAAAACTCAGAGCATGACACTGAATATGTAGTCTCACATGCTTTTGGCCCGGCAGACATCTGTATAACTTAGTTTGACAGAAATAAAGTCCCATGCTGACCTGACTCCACTTCTGGCTACAATGTTGTGACTAAAGAAACGTTATATTGGGGAGATCTTTAAGAATTGCAGTTAAAACTTGTAAAAAAAAAAACCTGCTGAATTAACAAATGAGCCATCATGAGATTGTTTATTATTTGTTGAGTTTATTAAGATGCTCATTTTCATCACAAACCTGATGCCTGATTAGCCTTACTGAGCCAGGTTCTTCACTACAGATTTGTTGAGGATACAAGATCAAATTTCTTGTGGTACGCATTAATCGTGTTTTGTCCATTGAAGACTTTGTAGTTTTATTTATTTACTTTTACAGAAAAGCAGCTGGGTCACAAGACCATACGTCTGTGCTCTAAACCATTTACAGGTAGTCCCCGACTTACGAGCACTCTTACATACGAGGTTCCGGACTTACGAGCTGCCGAACGAGCAGTACATTTGTAAAGAACATTAAAAAAATACAGCATTTTTATGTGTTTTTAGATGAAAGTGTGTTAGCTAACCATTTGGAAACACGTTTCCGACCATGTTTATGAACTAATATGAACGTTTTTGATGAAAAAACGAGTGTTCGTAGTAGCACTAGCATAAATGTTCCAACTTACGAGCAAAAATCCGGACTTACGAGAACACGTGCTTCGTGTTCCGACGTACGAGTTTTCGTCTTACGAGAGCCTCACAGGTACAGAACTCGCTCCTAAGTCGGGGACTACCTGTACTCTTATTGAAGTATCAAAACTTGGGCTTTCAGGTGGGACAACCGGTTTAATTAGTTTGGTTCAAGTTGAACTTTATAGATTATCTTCATCATATTCACTCCATTTTCTTCCACTTATCCAAAGTCGGGTCCAGGAGCGGTCCTAGCCTGTTTGGCGCCCTGGGCGAGCAACCCCAACGGTTGTATGCCAGAGCTCATGCTTTTGGTTGCAAATCATGGCTATATATGAGGGTGGGAACAAAGATGAACCAGCAAACCAAAACCTTTGAGTTTCAGTTCAGCTCCTTCCACACACTGGAACATGATCTTTTGTTTCATCGATCAGGATCAAAATTCCCAATTAGCTGACGTTGCATTACAAAGAGAGCTCTGCAGATATGTCTGATTGTGAAGCAGAGCTTGATACTCCTCACAACTGATTCACACTCAGTTACCGTACTTGCCGCCGTACACATCGCATCGTCGCATAAGTCGCATCTATAATGCGTCACCGCTGACCACCCGGAAATATGGGCCGGCGTTGTGTCAAAAATCGATTGGCTGCCAAATGGCGGCCGCAGGAGCACGCACGGGAGGACTTTAAACAAGAAAATAACAAGATGAACACTTAAAAACAATTAGTTTGCTCAAAATTATAGCAAAGGTGAGTCTCAGTTTAACATTCCCTTAATAAATGCACTTTGACGGTCAAATCAGCTGCACTTCAAAAATCGATTTATGGCTGCGGGAGCACACAGACGGAGGACTCGCAGAGCATTTATTTGAAATTTCACAAGAAAACCACCTGAAAACAATTATTTGTTTGTTCGACATTATAGTAAATGTGTGTCTCAGTTGAACTTTTACTTATTAAATGCACTTTAATGATCAAATCGGCTGCGTTTTTGCCTGGGTGGCACAGTGAAATGAAGCTGATTTGATGTTTGCTACAGGAGTTCTGGAACGAGACAAATATGTCTTAGTATGGCAAGCCAAGTGTCTCATTAATAGCTGCTTTTACCTATCAATGAGACACTTGGCTTGCCATATTAGTCGAGGGCCCTCTAGTGGCTGAAAATGGTAGAGTTGTATATTTTCCATGTCAGAATGCATGAAATTGTCAGATCTCAGCCAAAAAATGGGTTATAAATATGGAGAAAAAAGCTTAAGTTGCTTGTCTGTATAAGTCACAGCTAATTTAGGCAAAAAACTACAACTTATACAGCGAAAATTACGGTAGCTCATTTTAAAGTGCTCCCCCCATTACCTGACTGATTTTATTGAGAACTTCCAAAATAGTTGTTAAGGAAAGTGTCCATTCGTCTTGTCAAGTTCCTTTTGGTTAAGTGTAGCTATTTGTCCATTAAATGTCCTCAAATGAAAATCAACGCTGAAGACATAGAATGAGTGGCTGTTCCTTTCAGCAGCTAACAGAATGAGCAGAAACAGTCAAGGCTTCAAGTCGTTTAATGTCTTTTTCATTTGAAACAAGCCCTGCAGTGGTCTGAACGTGTGCGAAACCTGGAAACCCGTTCAAAAAGGTCCAAAAACAACTGATCTCAGTGTAAAGCAGCTCCTGCTTTGAGATCAGGATAAAAGGAGAGTCTTTCTGTATTCACCAAGATACCAGTCCATTCCATGAATGTGTTTTTGGGGCTCCATGAAGGTAATGAATGGTGTTATTTACTGAAGGGAGGTCACTGCGGAGCAGCAAGAGGCTGAAAGCAGGAAAGGTGTGTTTGTGTGTGTGAGGCTAGTTTAGCTCAGGGCCACGCCGACACATGTACAGAGAGTGTCCTCCTCGACATAACACCTCCCAGGCACAACCAACCGCACACACACACATCACACTCCTATGGAGCATCTGTCCTCTGCTGGCTCAAACAGCTCGTGAGGCGCAGTGGTGACGAGCTGCAGCAGTTCATTAACCGACAGCAGCTAATTTAGCATTTATATGCATCACAATGGTTTGTGCAGACGACTTTGGATGAATCTTAAATAGTGATCAGTTTTGCACACGTGGGTGTGTCGGCCTGCAGTTAATGTGTGCTGAAACAATGTGCCTGGATTGAACTCGACTCATTCCACAGATGTTTGTGTGAATCTACCCTCACATGTGCTGCATGGGTTCACAGAGTCAATTCTGTGTGCATCACATCTAAACAGCATGTTCTGAAGTGCACAGTGGCTGTTTTCAATACGAGCAGTGAATTAAATAAACAAGTACCATATTTTCCGCTGTACAAGTCGCACATGCGTTTAAGTCGCATTAGTCCAAAAATGTCTAATAAAGGGGCAAAACACAAAGAAGTCGCTTCGCCGCATAAGTCGCATCTATAATGTGTCACCGCTGACCACCCGGAAACTTGGGCCAGTGTTTTGCCAAAAATCAATTGGCTGCCAAATGGCGACCTCGAAAGCGTGCACGGGAGGACTTAAACAAGAATTTAACAAGCTTAGCACTCAAAAACAATTGTTTGTTTGCTCGAAATTATAGTAAAGCTTCGTCTCAGTCTGGATTTTCCTTAATAAATGTACTTTGACGGTCAATTCAGCTGCATTTCAAAAGCCGATACGCGGAAACATGAACACGATGAGGGCAGATGTGTTTCAGTTGAACTTCTACTTAATAAATGCACTTCAATGATCAAATTAGCTGCATTTTGCCGGGGTGGCACAGCAAAATGAAGCTGATTTAACGGTTGCTCCAGGCAGATGATGGTGGCAGTCTATGGCAAGCCGATTGTGTCATTAATAGCCACTTTTACCTATTAGATGATACAATGGCATGCCATACTAGAGTGCCATCTGGCAGCTGAAAATGGTAGTGCTAAATATTTTCAGTCAGAATGAATGAAAACGGTCATATCTCAGCCAAAAATTTGGTTATAAATACATGTATGGGGAAAAATCCCATGAATGCTCATTCTCGTTGTTCCTACTTTGTTTTATTCAGGATGTCTCCATAAGAATGGGTGTAAAAGCTTGAATTTGTTCACAGGAATGTAAAAAATGATTTTCTTTCAAGATTATTGGTGTGCGGATACTTCCCGACTGTTTTAATTACAGTGAAAGCCATATTCTATCGGTCCCAGATAATGACTGTTCACTTACAAACCAATTATCCTACTATGTCCCCTTTTTTGTAATTATGACAATTACACATATTTTTAGATGACTGATTGATCAGTAAAAAGTACCTGGGTTCAAAACAGTTCAGATCGGTCGGTGTGTAGTTTGCATGTTCTGAATGTGCATACGTGAATCCTATAAATAATAAAATGTGCATTTAAGGCTAACTGTATTTTTTAATGGCCCTAGGTGTGCAAGTGTGTTCATGATTGCTGCAAGTCATTCCCAACATGTACTGTAAGAACTAACTAATCAGGCAAATTCATCTAATATTGTATTCAATGACGTATTTTGTGAGGTTTGACCAAAACATCTATAACTGTATTGCAGAAAAGGTGGTGGGTGATATGCATTCCTTAAAGCGATGATAGGATTTGGTCCTGGCCGTCACGGAGCAGAAAGGAGGAATAGGAAATACTCATTCCATTATATTGTGCATGTTGTGAGCATGATCACTTGAAAAGTTACTGAGGTACCGAATTCCATTTTGCTGCATGACTATGGTACTTCTAGGCAAAAGTACAAAAGAAAGATTCTTTACTAAAATATGATGGCAAGGTCAAAATCCAAGATGGCTGCCACCACATGTATAAACCGGCCACCCCATTATTTGAGAAAAGTATGCATTCCACTTTATATATTGCCTAAAAGTATAGTTTCCTTGAATTATTGGGTGGTGAAAGATTATTGGATGGTGGTCAAGGCCATCTTGCCCACCTCCTAGTTCTACCGTTGTGCCTGGTGGATAAATTGCTCCCTCCCTTTGCCATTATACGTCACTCTGTCACATCAAAAACATTAAGGTTCACTTGTATTCCCTGTTCAATTCCAGTCCAGAAAAAAAAACTCAACCACAAACATGGACTAAAACCCTCTGCTATGGGGGACTTTGGCACATTCTTCTTCTTTCGGCTGCTCCATTCTTCAGGAGTCACCACAGAGAACTAACTTGTATGAAGACTTGGCAATTTTATACACCGGATGCCCTTCCTGAGACAACCACAGACCCTAGAGCTACCACAGCCCTCTGTGTGGAGCAGAGAGCTGCCATCTAGGGCACCCAGGGGAACAGACGATGGGAGTTAAAGGCCTTGCTCAAGGGCTGAGAGTTAGAATTATCTTTTAAGTACAAAACTTTACGTTCTGTGAAAACATTGAGCCCTTATAAGATTCCAGGTAATTCTCCAACAGAAAACGTTCAAGTTCAAACTTTCAAGTTCAAACAAAAGACACCCTCATTCCTACCCTACCTGCCATAAAAGAGATAAGTTGTCATCCAGTTGTGTGCGCTGTATAATCACAAGTAGCTCTGAAAATACTGTAATGGTGCAATGAACAGGGACGGTTCGAGGGGGTGGCATTGAGTGGCAGCTGCCTGTAGACAAAAATAAAAAATCTTGTCACCCTTTTTGTAATCTAGTTCAGTGGTACCCTGGTCCTTGAGGAACACCATCCTGCATGGGTTAGTTGTTTTCCTGCTTTGACGCACCTGATTTGATAGACTGGGTGATTAACAGGCTTCTGCAGAACTTGATGAAGTAATTAAATAAAAAAAATCAGGTGTGTTGAAGTCGGAAACAACTAACACAAGCAGGAGTTGTGATCCTCAAGGACCAGTGTTAGGAACCACTGATCTAGTCACTATTTTGTAGATTTTGCACAGTGCTGAAAGTCATCTCTATAGAACTTCAGTTTGCCCCAAGTCACTGTTTTAGAATTCACACAATCCCCTCTTGAACTTTAAAATGGGTTTGCCCACCAGCTGGATAGGGAAATTTCACCTGCAGAGATGGTTTCAAGACTCCTCAACTATCAGCGTGGCTGCAGGTACTCTACCCCTGGAACACTAAAATACTGCTAAGCATTGTTGGAAATCAACACAGTCCAACACTGTGTTGATTTCCCATAATGCTTAGCGGTATATTAGTGTTCAATTATAGTTTAATTTAAATCTGTATCAGTTGATCAAAGCCAACAAGAATTACAACTCATAGTGCCACAATCAAAAACTAAACTAAAAAACGGGGAGTGGACTGTGTTGATTTCCCATAATGCTTAGCAGTATTTACTGTTCCGGGCTGCACCATGAGTCAGAAGGACGTCTGCGATACAGACCTGCCTCCTGTGTGCGGCTCCATCCCTAAAAATGTTCCTTTAAACAGTGATATCATTGGATTCAGGGTCATATTCGAACATGTGCAATAAAACAAGCCCAATCATAATTGCTTTCACCCAAGTCAAAAATGGGGGAGGTAACGGGTGACAAATGGCATTTTTGAGCAGGCACCTTGAAAATGAGCAGCTCTCATATAACAGCCGTATAGATTAATTAGTTACTCAGGTATTTTTAGGTGCCTCTTTATGTTTTTACAGTTTTAGCTTCCCTCTCCTTGTCCTGTGGGCCCAACGCTGTTTGACTTTCTTTCATTGTCATGCCTCATGTCTTTGTCTTCCCGTTTCAGCTGTCTTTTTTTTTTTTTTACCTCAACGGATCACCTCTGCTGGTCATCCTTCCTGTATTTTTCAAATCTCCAGCCACTCCTGTGTTCGCCTTCCTCTCCACGCTGGTTTTGTCTCCCAATGTCATCCTAATTAGTGTTTAAAGCTTCCGTTTCCCCACGGCGAGGTCGTCTGTGCCCGTAAGCCACCGCTGCCTCGTCTTCGGCCTGCCAACTCTAATGAAACGGCACTATCTGCTGCCATCGCTGGTTGTGTGTGCTTGTCTGCGTGTGCATGAGGGAGAGAAGAGACCACTCACACATCATTAACAGCATTACCTCAATTACAGTCTTACAACAAGAACTAGCTGAGAGTGTCTGGGAGTTCGCGAAAGAAGAGAGGAAGGAGAAACTAAATTGTAACTTGTCACGAAAATGTGAAACTGCATCTTTTGCAACTTTAGTTTAATTCACATTATTCAGAAACTGCTTTACAAAGAAAATAAAGAAGTTAGTATTTGTTTTTAAATGTCTGCATGCAAACATATCAACTTTTTCCATCAATATTATCTGCATGCAGTGTTGTATAAAGTACCTCAAAGTGATACTTCAGTGAAAGTACAGTACAAGTATTTTACCATAAAATGACTTTGGTAAAAGTTAGTCTTCTTTAAAAAGTACTACTTAAGTAAAAATCTTAATCTGACAGTAAACCTCATACTGTATAAAATTCTCATATAAAGTAAGAATATTAAAGGTGGGGTTGTAGCGTGTGAAGAAGGAGAGACAAACTGATTTCCAAGCAGTTGACTTTATTCCTCTCTGCGTCAAAACCAGAA
>JARVJN010000883.1:5951634-5961925 GCA_031763805.1 Argolebias nigripinnis | reverse complement strand
AGCTCCACATGAAGGTAAGTCTGATACAGCATCAGACCTAAATTAGATCCTGTTGTTTCTTGTTCCATCACCCAAACAATTTTCTGCTTCCCAAACTGAAGACAAATAGCTCAAATCTTCACATAGATTGATAAATTTGTCCGGTTTTAAATTGTCCGCTATTAAAGAGACCAGAGCTCTGCCCGTTATTACGTCACAGATGGTGCATTTGCGTGTAATCGGATTTCCCGTGAATAAACACGGCTTGAAGTTTAAAATCACCTTTAAAGCAAAATAAAGTGATTTATCATTTTGTTTGCAAAAACGAACATATTTAAATGATAAGATATATATTTTGAGCAATTGTATGAAAATTAAAAAAATCATGTCAGTGGGGCTTTAAAGAATTAGAGCAACTTTCATAATTATATTTTTGTTTATGAACACCAGACACTTGTGGTGAAATGCTAAGGGGCTTTTCCAGATTATTATTCTTTTTTGTGTGTGTGTGTGTGTGTGTAGGGGAATTTCCTTCCACCATCCTTCTGTCACGGGAAATAATGTGTCCCACATGTGTGCAAGCGTGTTTCTGCCATCATACTTTATTTTGAAAGGATTATGAAGTGGGAATTATGGTTGTGGGTGAGCTCAGCTTCTCTACTGGAGCCTTTGTTTCATACAAGTTTTATTTTCAGTATAAGAGTAAATATCCAAAAGGCTAACCGGGTGGGAAATGACAGGAAAAGGTAGTGATTTGTGGGAAATTTTGAAGAATTAGAGCAATTGTCAATTATAAATTTGTTTATGAGCGATGCCCCTTGTAGTGAAATGCTATGATGCTTTGACATAATTTATTTTGGGGTGGTGGGTAATATCTACCACCCATCTCTCTATTGTGGGACAGAAGGTGTCCCACAGTGTCCAAGTGTGTGTTTATCCCATCGTAATTTATTTTGAAATGATTATGAAGTGACAATTATGGTCGTGGGTGAGCGCAGCTTTTCTTTCTACTGGAGTCTTTGTTTCGTAAAAGTTTTATTTTCAGTGTAAGAGTAAATATCCAAAAGGCTGACTGGATGGGAAATGACTTGGGAAAAGATTCACAACAATTACGGCAAACTTGAAGAATTAGGGCAACTGTCATAATTACATTTTTGTTTATGAACATCAGATGCTTGTAGTGAAAGGCTTTTCCAGATGTTTTTTAATTGTATTTATTTATTTTTTCTTGTAATACCTACCACCCATCAAAGCATGCGTTTCTGCTATAGTTCTTTATTTTGAAAGGATTATGAAGTGGAAATTATTGTCAAGGGTGAGCTCAGCTTTCCTTTCTACTGGAGTCTTTGTTCGCAACAGTTTTTTGTTAAAAAAACTTTATTAGTTAAATTGTTTTATTTGTTAAACTGCACTGGAAAGACAGCGACTGGACAGCGAGGGGGTATGTGCTTATGTGTTTACTTTTGGGGGTGGAGGGTTTAGGTATCGAATATTTAAAGTATAATTACTAATCCAATGGTTCCCAATCATGGTCCTTGAGGAACACCATCCTGCATGTTTTTGTTGTTTCCCTGCTTTGACATGCCTGATTTGAATGAATGGGTGATTAACAGGATTCTGCAGAACTTGAGGTAGTAATTAAATCTCTGACGCAGGTGTGTTGGAGTGGGGAAACATCTAAACCACGCAGGGTGGTGTTCCTCAAGGACCATGGTTGGGAACCACTGTTTACGAGGGTTCTTAATTCATGGTTTGATGTATTTACTTTTTATTTATTTTTTTAGATTTGAACAAATTAAGCTAAAATTAAAACAGTGTTTGTTTAAAAATATGTTTTTATGATAATTGTGTAACTTTACATACTGTAAGTGTTCACATTTTGTTCATGGTGTTTTTTTTTATACATAATTTGTAGAAACTAAAATGTTTTACAGAAGTGCAGAGATTTAAAGCTGGTTACAGCTTAATTAACCAAATCAGTCTGAAATCACCAGCTGGACAAGATGACCTCATACATGGAATAAATACGGCTTCTTCGGCTTCCTTGTGTTTTCTCGAACAGAGAGAGTCTCAGACAACTCTGACTGTGCAAACTGAATTACTGTCAGCCTCAATACGACTTTTTCTAAACGCTGAACCTCCAGAACAGCGTCAGAACCATCATGAATACAACGAGACTCTCAGAATGTGAGGGTTCGTGGGATTGCTGCACGTCTGTCAAAACGGAAGCTGAAAACCAGAATAAAAAGGAAGTGGTGAGAGAAAGCAAAAATACACCAGTGTCCGTTTTATTAAATTAGGCAAAAAATAATAAATCTGGTTTCGGAGAAGTTTGTTTTACTATTTTGCAACTTAAAATGTGCATCTTTAAGTGTGTAAGAGATGAAAATGTCAGATTTGAGGTAGTCGGTATATTTAGAGTAGACGAGTTTATAAAAGTCTTTTAAATGCAGGTGACCAAGAAGTGGGGAAACTTTCACGTCTGATGGCTTATGAACCCGTTTAATGTCATACGAGACTTTGACCGGCAACCTCCTGCCACCGTCTGCTTTCCACTCGAACGCTGCCATGTTGCTGCGATGTGGGAGGATGAAAGGGAGACTGATTTCTTGAGCGCACGCTTTGAGAAAGAAGTGAGGAAAACGCTTCCCTTCATAAAATCATAAAAAATAAAAAGCCAAGTACCACCCCTCACAAAGCAAGAAGCGGGCGAGGTCACGTTCCTCTGCGCTCCATCTTTTGATGTAAGCTTTTACGAGAAGGTTACAAACAAACAGAATCTTGCCTGTTTTGCACGCCTCTTTGGAGAAAGAGAACGTGGAGCTAAGACCAAAGTGGATTGTCTTCACAGATGTTGCTGGAACTGCTGTGCAACGCCAAACTGACAGCAGCGTAAATGTTTATTATTACAAGTGAATGGATTTTACTACCAACTGCTACACTTTTAGAGCAACTGGCGGGCCGGGGGCCAAATCAGGCCCACAGGTGAGCTCAGTTCGGCCCACCAATAGGTTCATTTGCAAATAAAACTAGATTTTAAACTATAAAACAAACTTATTGACAATAACTGTTGGATGTCCGGCCCCCGAGCTCTTGGCTTTCATTAACTATGGCCCCCTGAGCAGTTTAGTTGAAGCCAACCAAATGCAAGATGGCCGTCACAGGAGACACAAAAATGGTTACAGCTCGGCTAATTTGACAGATATTGACTGAATACTTGGTGTGGTAACAGCTGAGTCATCCTTAACACACACACAGTCCAAGCTCAACACAGCGTGTAGTATTTTAGTCAACCCAATTTCAACCGCCCAACTTAGCCAATTGTATATTTACCTTTAACTCGAGCTAAAATTTGTTTAGTATAAGCCGAGTAATTATACACAAACAAATCCCATAATAATGCATGAGATAGCATAAACATGCCGTTTGGCCTTTCTCGTCATTATAGTTTAAACCTCTCACATTGGGTGATGTGCATGATTTCTTAAAAAGCGGAGCCTTTATTCATGTATAATCTAAATATGAATTTTTTTTTAAAGTTGCAGTTTTTAATATGTCCATAATCCACTTTGGTCATGCTCACGGTCAGATTTACCATTAACTGGTCTATGCGAGCACCACCGGTAGTAATTTTTCTTTTCCGAATTGAAGTTGTTCCAGGAGCCATCTACAACAAGTAAGATATTAATCGTTCATAAAGTTTCCACAAAACCTCACTTCAACCACGCCTTTTAGGTCACGGAGTCATCAAGAGAGCGGCATTTGAATAATCCAAAAATAAATTATTTTCTACCACCGTTCTTCTAAAGTGTAAAAAAAAAAAAGGTCACATTTTTGCCTTAAGAAACAAAAACATATTGGAAGGTTAGTGTAAAATGAAGAAAGGAGCATTTGTCTGACGCAGACTTGACCCCGGACAGCGCTGAGCAACAGCTCGTAGTCCTGCATCAGGCTTGGGGGGCCGTTTCTCTGAGACGCTAACGTTCAAATCGCCAACGAAAAACCTTCAATCATCGACGTTCAGGATCCGTTTCTGCATCCAGGAGTGCACGTCTCAGAGCTGCTAGAACGCTACACTGCATGTCCTGTCACTGGCTGATTTCAATCTCTTAGTAGCTGAAAGGCCCACAGAAATCTGGGCAAAGAAGAGGTTAAGAAAACGGGGAGGGGGGGGTCCTTTCACGTAGAAGACTGTGAGTCCAGAAAAGGAGGCGGAGCCACACTCATCATCTCTTGTAGTGGTTGGGCGCGTCAGCAAAGGCGAACTTCAACCTGTAGGCTTCGGCAAGCAGCACGCTCACTTCCTCATTGCCCCAGTGCATTGTGGGGAGGTTTTGTAGGAGGATCATCAAGCCCTGGATCAGGAGAGAGAAGAAATATTCAGCTGGCAGACAAAAAGCACATAGTAGAAACAAAATATAAAATCTATGTCATATATAAAAAGGAAGAGCAGGATTCTGGACAAAGAGAAATGCTGAATTAAGAAACGAGTGAAGATGAATCTGACGAGGATTAATATTAAAAGGACACGATAAAGGAAAATGAATAATCCACAGAGAGTAGCAGCTGAAGTTTTACATTGTCGAGTTAAATTTAAACAAAAGTTAACTTTTTTTTTTATCTCAGCAGCAAAAAAATTTAATTAGAAGGATTGATTCCTCTGTAGGTGACAAAGATATTTGGAATTAAGATGATAAAAAAAAAAAAAAACTACCATACTTTTTGCTGTGCAAGTCTCACCTTTTTTGCAGTAATTAGCATGCACTGTGACTTATACAGCAAAGCAACAGATTTATGTTTTTTCCCCCCCATATTTATAACCAAATTCTTGGCTGAGATCTGACAATTTCATTCATTCTGACATAGAAATATTAAACACTACCATTTTCAGCCACTAGAGGGCAATAGATTAGTATAGCAAGCCAAGTGCCTCATTAATAGGTAAAAGTAGCTATTAATGAGACATTTGGCTTGCCATACCAAGTCACCTTCGTCTCCTGGAACTCCTGGAGCAAACGTCAAATCAGCTGCATTTCACCGCGCCACCCAGACGAAATGCAGCTGATTTGACCATTGAAGTGCATTTATTAGTCAAAAGTTTAACTGAGACACACCTTCGCTCTAATGTCGAGCAAATAATTGTTTTTAAGTGATAATCTTGTTTAAAGTCCTCCCGTGCACGCTCCAGCGGCCGCCATTTGGCAGCCAATCGATTTTTGGCACAACACCGACCCACGTTTCCGGGTGGTCAGCGGTGACGCATAATTCTGTAATTTCTGAACTATTGAGCACAACCAAATAAAAGCTGCACCCACTACATTAAAAAAAAAAAAATATTTGTACATGTATAGGCCACACTTGTGTATAAGCCACGGGTGTCGGTATCATACACAAATATGTACAGTAAATGTTTTTTTCTGAACAGTGCTGGTAACATGGTTGGTAAAAACAAAAATTACAGTAACCTATCAGGAAGTCATTGATCATTATCTTCATCTTCCTCCTGCAGAGTATTTTTTAACTGCTCTTCTGTCAGCTTCCCACCGAAATTCAAGTCACTTTAATACACGATTCACACTGATATCGAGTGGCTGTGAATAATTTTTGTGCCCCGGGGAGGGGCACAAGTTCCCCCTCCCTGTTCTCTCCTCCAATCCTTGTTTCATTGGTCCACTGTGACTTGTTTGGTAACTTCATAGGTCAAATTTTTTTTATTTAATTAAACTTTATTTATATACAGGTAGTCTCATTGACACCGATATCCATCCATGGACCAGGAGAGACGTGTATTGGACAGCTATGTGAGCGCCGGGGTGTGAAGAGGCGAAATGTTTTGGCGGCAGGAAGCTCGTTAGCCCGTCAAAATCAAAAATCCATAAAATAGCTGCAGCATTGTATAAGTCGCGTGGTTCAAAGCCTGTGAAAAAAGTGGCAGCTTATAGTCTGGAAATTACGGTAGATGAGTCTTATATGGCAAAGCGGCTTATTTATGTTGTTTTCTACTATATTAGACATATTTAAACTGACGCGGCTTATATGCTGGAAGGATGTGTACGGCGGAAAATATGTTAAGAAGTAAATAATTTAAAATAGAAGCACCATTTATATTAGATATGAAGTTGTTTAAAACTAAGACATCTGAAAACTGTAACCAAAACTGTAATTTGAGTTTGTGTGTACAACTTGTGAACCACAAACATGCCTGTGGTTAATCTCCAAGCTACACAACTCTGATTACAACCTGCAAAAAGGCTTTCAGATTTAAAGTTACTGAAAAAGTAGAAATGTTCGTTTTCCTTCAGCTTGTGTATTTGAGTGACACAGATGTAACTGACTCAAAGTATTTTAATTACAGATGAGTCAAAAAGGCCATCTGAGAAAAAAAAAACCAGGAAAAGACGGAATAAAGTGTCAAGTACAATCCTGAGAGCTTCAGCCTCTCCCCAGATTCCTGTTCTGTACATTACTTGGTGAGTTAGGAGATGGACAACAACAACACACACCCTCACACACAGAAGCGAGTTCAATCTAGCCAACTAATGCCTCTCTCTGGAAAGGGAATGAGGCTGGTTAGCGGTAAGACAGAGTGAAAATGTGTGTGTGTATGGGCACGCTGTGGATTGGTGTCCCAGAAGCTCTCATCATCAAGGCTGAAATCATTGCCGTGACAACAGGGTTTACAACCAATCACAGTGTTGATAATCTCACCAAAAGAGGAATCCCGCTGGGACTTTGGTGTCTGCGCTTCACCAACTGCAAACAGTTTGCTGTCTGAAAGGATGCGACTCTGCTTCCAACTGCTTGTTTTTTCTTCTACTCGTTCTACACGTGGTAAAATATTTAAACCTTCTTGGTTTAATCCAACAAAGTTATGTCAGGTCCTTTGAACAGATAAAATAAATAAATAAATAAATATATTGAAATGTTCCCTTATCAGTCAGTCACTCGGTGCAACATAAATGCTATGGGAAATTGCGCTCCGCGCGATTACCTGAAGGAATACAATCACGCCTTTACGGCCGGGGCGTCAGCGTCACGCCAGAGTCCCCGCCCTCTGGGTACTTAAGGCGCTGACGCCCATCCCACTTCCTCTTTATTGCCCTTCACCTCGCTTAAACCTGAACTCTCTTCGCGGGACTTCTCTGTTGTTCCATCGCCCGACCAGAGGTGAGCTTGCTCCCTACACAGGGCGTACAGAGAATTATTCCTGCGTACTGCTGGGCTAGCGAAAGCTAGTCCGGCACATTTTTCCTTAACCTCGAAGTATTTTCTTCTCCTCTCTCAACAGACTGCTTCGCTCGACGGCGCTAACTGCGTCACATCGCTACCCTGCTAACGAGTAGCGGGCTAGCCAGCGAAAGCGACACGACGGAGGAGACAACTCGAAAAAGAATTTTGGAAGGACTCGCTCGTCTTATCTCGGACATGCCTCCGGAGAAAGGAAAGCGAAAGCCAAGACTTCCGAAAAAGGCTAGCAGGTCGACGAGCCCGACCTCGCGCGCCTGCCCCAGCGGATGCGGTTTTTCCCTTTCGGCGACGGACACCCACGAGGCCTGTCCTGTCTGCCTGGGGATACTGCACGCAAAGATGGCGCTGGATGCGCCCGACTCTTGCCCACACTGCAGCCAGATGCTGGAGGCGGTGAGGAGGCACCGGGTGGATTTCGTCGCCAAGGCCATGGGCGCTGCGGCGGCGCCAACAGACCCGGACACCACTGAGCCTCTCACTCCCACGCCGGAGCTCGAGAGCATGGCTCTGGAGGACAGCACCCGAGTCGAATGGGGCGACAGCCCGGATCCGCTGACTCCCATCGGGGACCTGACCGTCGACTTCGACACTCGAGGCCTGATGAACGAAGACGAAATCTCGATTTCAGCCTCAGGTGAATTCTCAGCGGACGACGCCGAAGCAGAGTACGACGAACAGGGGGGGGACCTCGCTCCCACCCCGGCGCCCGTACTCCCGGAAAATGACTTTTCGATCCCTGCTCTGTTCGAACTGTGTCACAGAGCAGCGGACGCGCTGCAGATCCCGTGGCCAGAACCTCCACCTCGTCAACAAGTCACGAGGTTGGCAGGAAATTATTTCTTCACAAAGCAACAGTCAGCCACGAGGCAAAGACTACCTATTTTTCCAGATTTCCTCACGGAGCTGACGCGCACCTGGCCTGAGCCCAGAGCCCCCATGCTGCTGCCGCTCTCGCAGTTCCTAGACGTGGACGGGATGGAAGCGGCGGGAATGGCCAGCGTCCCCCAGATAGAGGACACGCTGGCGTCTCACCTGGCCCCCAGGTCATCCGGGACGAAACCAACTCTGCCCAGCAAAGCCTGTCGAGCCTCGGCTTCTCTGCTCGAGAAATGCTACAGGGCTCAGGGTCTCGTGGCGCGCGCGATGAACGCGTCCGCCATGATGCAGGCGTACCTGGCTGAAAAGCTACAGGAGCTCCAGGTTACAACGGACAAGCAAGCTGCCGCTGACGTATTGGATGAAGCCCGCAGGGCAACAGACTTTGCGCTCCGCATGATGGGGACAGCTGCTGTCGCACAAGGCAGAGGTATGGCTGAGGTGGTCATCGCACAGCGCCATCTGTGGATGACTTTAACCGACCTCCCGGAGGCACAAAAAATTCCTTTTCTGCACCACTCCATAGAATCGACGGGACTTTTCGGAAAAGCTCTGGATCGAATTCAAACCAGGCTGGACCAGAGGCGCAGGCAGGCTGAAGCTCTCCGGGAAGGCATTCCCAGGGGAGCCTTCGCCACCCCCCCCCCCACCCCCCAGGGAGTCAGCTGGGAGCGGACCTGCGCAGCCTCTGCACTTGGCCACGCGCGTACTACCGGCAGAAGCGGCCGGCATACGAGGGCGAGCGTCGGCAGAGACCAGCTCCAGAACCCCCTTGAGCTGAACATGCCTGGAGTAAAAACAGATTTGTGCCTCGCCAGGCAGTCCGACATAGGACCTCCTCGGCGAACCGGGATGCCAGACAAAAGCAGGTCTGATAAACCAGGTCCCCTGCTTGACTTTACAAGATCACCCGCTCACGCGGTACGGGATGTGATATTTTCATGTCCAGACTTTGTCTGTAACACGGTACAGAAAGCTGGGAATGTTGTTGTGTGCACAAATCATGGGTTTTCTACTGTAAGTGACATAAAGTCAGATATGTCGTTACATGTAAGCACAAATAAAGCTCACAAACAGCCCCTCTCTGTTTTCTTGACTAAAAACAACAACAACAAAAAAAACAACACAGAACAACAACAAACACAGTAACATCAGCGGCATAGCCTCCCTCTGTTCTTCCAGCCGATATAAAGGGCGGGGGCCATCATCCCCCCCCTCCCTCACGGCTCACGGGTTGTTAGCCTGATCAATAAGCCCCAGCAGGGTGCCCCGCAACCGTCTCCAACAGATGGTGCCGGAGGCGTCTGCACTCAAACCAACCAACCCTCACGGAGACAGGTAAAGGGGGTCACGTGTCCCAGCCCCTGCCCCGTTGAACGCCACGGAGCAGGCAGTACACAAATCAAACAAACTCGTGACATGTCCGCGCCCTAGGGATGCAGGACGACAACACCTGGTAACCATGACAACCCACCCTCCTGGTCACCAGCCCGTATTCAACCTATTCCTGTAAATGATGGGGGAGCCACAATGGAAGCCCTCAGGCCAATTTCAGTCTCACACCTTCACAAAGGATGTGGTGTTATCTCTGCGGTATGTGTAAACATTCAATGCAGAGCAAAAACAGCACCAGAACTGAATCAGAATCCTCTTCCCTTTAATCAGAAGGGATTGGACGTTCTGGCTCCGGCCAATTCGAAAGCTGCTCAATGCAGGGATTTATTCCAAACAGCTTCACATTCTCATGTTGAAGCTGTCTCCTCATCCTCAGTGGGCGACACGCCCTGCTCGAGCAATGATCCTGCAGCGTGTGACCGCGCTCGCTGTACTGAATCAGTTCTGCTATTAAATGAAACACCCCCATCGGGTGAAACACGGTTTCCTGAAGTTTCATCAGGCTACAGAGCACGGATGAGGCCGGAGGCCAGCAAGCCAGACCCTACCGGGAAACGAGTTAGTGTCAGGAGGTCTGCTCGTTTACAGAACCGGCACCCCCTCCGGAGCGTGACTCCATCTAAAATGAAGGAAAGCAGGTACTCTGTTCCCCTTCTGCTCGATAATGATAGCAGATTGCTTCTGCCTTCCACCACTCTCGATCAGAGTGATGTGGCGGTACATCTGCAGGAGAAGCCTCTCCCTAACCTGGTTGGCCCCCAGGGGGCCACAGAAATCAGGACCCTTGAGGAGG
>JARVJN010000883.1:5923257-5933495 GCA_031763805.1 Argolebias nigripinnis | reverse complement strand
GTGCCGTGGCCGGGGTTCAAACCTGTGTCCTTCGGATCCTAAGTCCGATTCCCCTGCCATTACACCATCTTGGCCCCGCCCCTAAGTTATGGAATGCTCTGCCTTTGCATATTCGACAGGCCCCCTCACTGTCCATTTTTAAAACCCATTTGAAAACACATCTCTACTCATTGGACTTCAACCCAACAGAGACTTGATTTTACTTCATTTTTATTGGTATTGATTTTATCTGTTTAACTTGTCATTTTATTGTATTTTTAAATTGAGTTTTTAGTTCACCGTGTGTGAGTTTTGTAGTTCTGTTTTTATGCTTTCTTTTATCTTGTTTGTATCTGATGTTCAGCACTTTGTTTCAGCTGTGGTTGTGTTAAAGCTCTTTATAAATAAAGCTGATGATGGTGACGATGAAAAAGTCTTAACAGATCCATCCATCTTTACCTGCTTTTCTTTTTGGGTTGCAAGGGTCTCTAGTGCCCATATCCACAGTCACTGTGCGAGAGGCAGCGGACATACTGGACAGGTCTCCTGTTCATCACAGGGTAGCTAAACAGATTCTGACACATTTTGCACAGCAGATGAACAATCTACTTATAACCTCAAACACCTAAATTCCAACTGCCACTTGCTGGCAAGTCCGAAATCCAAGCTTGTTTCCACTAAAGGATCCTCTGGACAACAGTGCTTACAATTCTCTGCTGTATTTGTATTGGCAAAGTACAATATTGCAAGTGACCAGTTGCCCAGAATAAATCCTGAGCGTTCCAACTTTGAGCATTTGTCCTGGCGTCTCGACAGGGACACACTTTGTTCTGATAATGAGCTTTAATGAAATGAGTGCTATTCTTCCAGAAAAAAAAAAGTTCAAGAGGTGTTTATAAATGGCATCACCAAGCAAAGTAACATTTTGACACCTCAAATGAATTAATACATTCATAAGCATGCAGTTTAGTGTCAGAAAAAAGTATGGCTATGAGGATGTAACAAGCATTACCATCAGCATCGTCAGACATGAGAAAAACATATGTACACTCAGTGATGGATTCACCCAACTCAAGCACACTTTGACATTGAAATAATTCTTGCTTACACTAGCCTGAAAATGGTAAAATGAAATAAAAATAAAAACACTCTGACAATATGAATTTGTGGTTCTTAAACACTGACTGGACACTTACAGTTTGACTCTACTACACTTCAAAGTACAGTATGTCATACGGCATAAAGATCGATCTAAAACAAATAAGTATTTTCTTTCTCTGTGATTGAAAATAGAGCAAACATTTTCAGACAAATTGTGTTTCTTTGGAGAACCATTCTTTCCTTAACTGCCAAAGCAGCCTAACCAAAGACATTCTGCACACGCAACTGACCTGAGGACACCCGTTGACATTTAAGAAAGGCCCACGGTTTTTCATACACCATTAATTGAAGTGAGAGGAAATCTTTTTCTCCTTTCATTCTTCCACTTCTGACTCCTCTCACCACAGCTCCCGTAATACCTGTAGTCACTTACATAGGACTAATAGCCATGTAGGAACATAAGTACTTGGCCTCATGCTGAGGACAAAAAAAGGCACCTATAAAAGCAGTTTCAAGAACCACGAAACAATACAATAGGTTGCAGTTATACAAGCTTAAACTGTGCTTTATTGCATTTATAAGTGTAGACTCCAAAGGGACTTCCATTGCTTGTCAGTTATTCAGAATTTTGTTTTTAAATGGTATTGAAGAACTTGCATAGCCATTGATTTACCTATTCTTAGACAAGCACTTAGAGACTTAGACCATCCACAATAGTCAATGTACAACTTAATCAGCACTTTTTGAATGAAAAAAGTAGAATAGTTCCTTTGGTTGGGGATTAATCTTTGTCTCGAGCAGGGAAATTTAAATATCTGCAAGTCTTGTTCATAAGTAATCGAAGGATGGAGCAAAAGATGCATCAACAAATCAGGACTTCACCAACAATAATGAACATGTTACTCTAATCTGTCAAGAGAGAAAAAGAGCTCTGCCAAAAGCCTAAGTCCATGATTTACTAGACTATGAATGTTTCAACCTTGCCCTGTGCTCATGAGCTATGGATATGACTGAAATAATGATATTCTTGTTAGAATTGGCTGAAATGAGCTTCCTTTTCAGGGTGATTGTGCTCAGATTTGGAGATAAGGTAAGGTGCTGGTCATTCTGGAGGAGCTCAGAGTAGAGCTGCTGCTCCACAGCAAAAGGAGTCAACCGCGGTGATTCCGGCATCTGATTAGAATGCTTGCTGGTTGCCTCCACTTGTGTGTATATTTGGGCATTTCCTTCTAGGAGGAGAACCCAGTAAAGACGTAAAACCCACTGGAAGGAGCCCAGAGCTGTTTTGGGATCCCCCAGGATTAGCCGTCGAGTGATTTGCTGCCTCTGTGACCAGACCTTGGAGGGATGGATAAACAGAGGGTTCTATAACCCTGCTGAGAGATTTGAAACTATGGCGGTGTTGTTTTGCTTTCAGCTACTCCCCTTTTTAGGAGTCACCACAGTGAGCAAACTTGTACAAAGGACTTGGCAATTGTTTACACTGGACGCCCTTCCTGACGCAACCTGGGCTCAAACCCAAACTCAGGACTACAAGACCGTCCGTCACCAAGCTAAATCATGGTGCACCACAAAAAACATACTGTCTTGAGATTTATTACTGGCTGGATTTGCATGGCAGACTGGAACGATGATGCTGTACAACAGTAGTTTGTAGAACAGCCAAAATCTTGTTGTATGATCTGTCATTATTTGATTCAATAAATATCAGCAGCTCTTCCATGGCTTCCAATGGTTATCCAGTTTGTGTTTAATGTACAAATGCATCTCACATTATTCATCTTTTTTCCCTCTTCTGTACATTTTATTAAAAAAAAAAACTATTTGACATAGCAACAAAGGTCCTGTAGTCTAAAAATGAATCTCAGAATGGAGACGACTAAGTAACGCTTATTAAAAGTCTTAAATATCAGTGGGGTCAGATACATACGGTAGTATTTAATAGGTTCTTACAGCAGTATTTATATATGATTAACTTTCTAAAGATGTAGACATGGTGTGTATCATTGACACAGACATATGAGTTTTTTTAGCCATTTGTTTCAAACTCAACATAGATTGTAATCTACCCTCCAATTTCTAACTGCCGTGTCATTTCAATCGTTTATAAACATGATTATTTCATAGTCATTGAAACAAGAGTGCAAATCTTTTTTTATTTTTTATTGTCATTTACACTGAGCCCTTTAGTGGCATGTTGAGAATCTGCAGGTTGTGCAAACTAATTGGGATGGCTCTGACTGTGCTGGCCTTTCCCAAAAACAGTGGAGCAAATCTATAATTGCGTAATAACTCTTTGCATGCCCATTACTGTGAGTAGTGTGCGATTGAAAGCTGTGGACGATTCACGAATGTCTGAATTATAAGGCACAGCGTGAGGGAGAATTGTGCACGTCCATGTTTATGACATTGTGTCTGAGAGAATGTGGTCTTGAGTGACAGAGAAAATGTGTGTGAATGTGTGTTAACTTATCCATGCTGTGCAGGCCAGAAAGTTACCAATAGTGTGCTAGCTGAGGTGGAACGGAGGAATGTAGATTGCTTAGTGGGGGAGTGCTATACTCCTCCTGCTTTTCATTTTGCAACTTAACCAATCCAAGCCCACAACCAGGAGGTGAGGTTCACAGCTACTCCCCTCACTGTGTTTGATAACAATGCATGAATTATGCTTTTTAAATTACTTTCTGCGTGCATTTTTTCAATTAAAAAACCATTAAAGTGAATCAATCATTCGTGTTCCCTCCTAGGACCCTGAGAATGTAACTCGCCAGCAGTTTGTTATACGCGGCTGCTTCCTGCATTCAACAGTTTTTATTCAAGTCAGTTATTTTAGCTGTGTGTGACAACGCTGCGGCAGCTCGGCAGGTTTAGAGCTCTTTGTGTATTAAACAGAGAAGGTCTCAAAGGAGCAGCTTTTTTTTCTTTTTCTTTTTCCGTCTTTCATTTGGGTTTTGAGTTTTAACAATTTCAACTTTTTAAAATCAAATCCTTCCATGACTTTCAAAATCGTTTGAAACCAATGGCTAATAATTATTGCTGTAAGTCAGGCAAGTGCTTGTTGCCAACGTTCCGAGGCTCAAATCAATCAAAACAATAATTTTCGGCTTTGAAACTAAACAAGCTGTTCTGTGTTAACCAGCTACAACGGCTTTCCCTTAAGGCCTTGGCAAATTGGAGTTCAGTGTAATAATGAGCAGATTGATGAAAACTGGTAGGGGGCTTTTATTATACAGCTGGAAGTGTGCATGTATGCTCTCAAATTAAAATCAATTGCATTTGTGGTTACCTGCTAAACATTTACTTAACAGCTGGTAATGTGCAGACATAGACAGTTAAAAATAGAAGCTAGACGCCAAGAGAGAAGGAAGTAAAACAGGAAACGGGGTGACAAAAGAAGGTCTTAAACTTCAGACAAAGACGGACGAAAACAGAAATAATGTACTAAGAGTAAAAAAAAAGACAGAGGAATATAGAAAAACCAGAAGGCACGCTTGAGAGGAGAGGGTTGCTGTGTGGGTTGCTGGATAAAGCATGAAGAGACGAGGTCTGTTCAACAGGCCCTTAAGAACCTGGCAGGCCCACGTTGAAACTCCGAGGCTCAGTGGATCAGAGAGAAATATCTCCCCAGAATAAAAGCACTAAAGCCAAGAAAAGAAGAAGTCCTTACTTTCCTCCTACAATGCTAACATTAATCTGTCAGGAAAGCACATAGAGTGTGCATTTCTATTGTGGCCCAAACCACAACATGTAGGCCGGCTTGTCACCATGATGTGTGCTATTACTTTTACTGGCATTCCGAGTTACCATGGTGATGTAATTTGCAAACAAAGATGCCATTTTTCCTATTAAAAAACACAAATGGTATCCTCTTATCAAGTTAACTCCATCCTCCATCTGCATGCATGGACCGAACTCTACAGACCCGTTCAGTTCCGCGGGGAAACCTTGGACGTTCTTCGTCTGCCAGACCCATTTCTGGAGGGCTGTCTGAGAAGGCAGCTGCTGCGGTCATGTATACCATCGAGCTGCTGACGAGACCTGCTAACCTGCTAATGCTGCTAACAAGATCCTCCATCTGCCTAATCGGACCAAACTCTGCATAACTTGGTTCTGCGGGGGGAACCTTGGATGTTCTCTGTCTGCTGGACCTGGTTCCGGAGGGCAGTCTGGGAGGCAGCTGCTGTGGTCCTTATGATCTTCATTCTGCTGAAGGGAACTGCTAACGCTGCTAACAACAGCACACCGCTAACAGAACCATGCTGCTAATAGTTCCATGGTGCTAACGGGACCATGTTGCTAAGATAACCTCACTGTCATCAGAACCACTCTGCCAATAGGACCATGCTGCTGTAGATTTATTTCTTCTTCACTTTTGTCACTTTGTATTTGTATTTTTGTTGCATGCTTTGGTATTTGTTGTTGCTGGGGGGGTTGGCGAGTCGAGACGGTTCCTCTCGTCCTGAACATTTCATCGCACTATTGACATTGTGTTGATTTTGCATATGCGTATGAATAAACCTAACCTGAACCTGAACCTTAAATCTCCAATCAGAATTTTGAATCCAAAAGCATAACAGAAATAACTTTGACTACCCTACAGGCCAAAACACAGAGGGAAATATTGTTTGGGAGAGCGACAAAAGCACCTGATCTGTAACACCACACCATGTCCTCATGGTGAGCCCAGCTTCAGGAACATCCAGTGCAGTCACTTCAACAGCTTGCCGTACAAAGACAAGTTCTACAAATGGGAGGCAGTGATCAGCAAAGGTCAGCTCATTCTGCCTTTTTATGTTCCTGCTCGTGTTTAGCTGTCATCAGCTTCATTTGTTGTTGTTGTTGTTTTCTGGTTTTGAGCAGTTAATCCTTGTGAGTTGCACTGCCGTCCACTCAATGAGCAATTTTCTGAGAAGATGCGAGACGCTGTTGTTGATGGGACGCCGTGTTACGAAGGCAACAAAAGCAGAAATATGTGTATCAACGGAATTTGTCAGGTAGAAGTACGGCTTACAAATAACATCTCCTTCAATCTGTATAGTTTTTTTTTCTCTTTATTTCTTTTGTTTCTTTTGATTCTTCATGTTCCATTTCACTGTTTCATGATTTTTTAAACTGTATTTTCCTTTTATTTTATTTATTTATTTATATTCTTTTTTGTTTTAATCAAACTTTTCACATCTTTTTGTTTCGTGAATTCTTTGAGTCCTTCATCACCTGTTTGCGTCATTTCTCTCTGTGTAAATATATCTGAAGCCAGATTTTCTCCACCCCTTTCTTGTGTTTGACCTCTTTCTGTTCTGGTTTTCTCCTTGTCACTAATCCTCTCTTACCTGTGTGGGTTGTGGAGTTGCTTGTGAATTCTTCTTTGCTTTGTCCTGTTTGACCTCCAGTCTTACAGCCTCCCAGTTCCAAAAGTTACCCCTCACCTTGTTTTCTCTGCATGTTTCACATTTGACATTCTCTGTGACAACGAGCATGTTGATGGGAAATTGTTGCGGCCGTTATCATTAAAGATAAGCAAAAGCAAAAGCAGAATGCTATCACCTTGGGCCAAAATGTCATCTGCTGATACACCCTGACTGAATGCTGAGGGGACATCAGTCAGACACCGGACTCTGGTTTTCTGACATTTGGTGACATTTTGTGTCAGTCCGCTTCATGGTTCTTGTTGTACTTGCACAGCTGGGTTTACTGGAGAGTTCTTTAACATGAAAAAACAATTCAGTGGGGTTTATTTCTCTCATGTAGTTTAACTCATGTTTGATATGTTTAACTATATATCTACTCAAATTCTGCTTTTTGTCCTCCCTTTTCTATTTAAACCTTCACATCCACTACTTTTCAGAAATTGTATTTTATTCAGTGCACAGCTGACTTGGTCAGTTTGGTCAGTTTCTTCACAGATTCAATGTAATTAGTGTGTCATCACATATTCAGATAAGATTTTTATGAGCTCCTTGGGAAATGTGTAAGACACCCAGCAGTGCAGCATAAACAATATTACATCAGTAAGTCTATTTTATTGAGTCATATGCATAATGTTTTATTACAGGATCTGTGAGCTTGTTAAAAAAGAGTCATAAAATATTGATGTTACCTTCAGACAAAGTTAAAAGTAGGCACCGCTCTTACTTTTTGATTAGTTTGAGAACCGCAACATCGAGTATTGGAATAAATATTTTCTCTCCTTTATTGAACCTTCTCTGAAACACTTTGAACTGTCCGTCCTATAAATGCCAGCGTAATGTTTGTTATGGTGATGTGGAAACATTTGTGATGTGTGTGTTACAGAATATAGGCTGTGATTATATGATAAACTCCAACTCTGTGGAGGATCGCTGCGGAGTCTGTAACGGCAACAACTCCACCTGCAAAACTGTCCGAAGAACGTTTCAGGAGACGGAAGGCATTGGTATGTTCTTCTTCTTGTTCTTTTTTTCTTCTTGTTCTTTTTTTCTTCTTGTTCTTCTTCTTCTTGTTCTTTTTCTTGTTGTTGTTTTTCCTCCTTGTTATTTTTGTTTTGTTTTGTTGTTGCTCTTGTTCTTTTTGATGTTCTTCTTCTTATTATTGTTAATTTAGTTGTTGTTGTGTTCTTCTTGTTGTTCTTCTTCTGTTCTTTTTCTTGTTCTTTTTCTTGTTCTTCCTCTGGTTGTTTTTCTTGTTCTTGTTCTTGTGGCTCTGTGGAAGTGCAACGTCAAGGCCAGACTGGTGTTGGAGTTTTGCTTCCACAGAGACACTGGAAACCTGAAGAATTTTGTGAGACTGTGGGGATTTAAGAAGGTTTTGTGCACCATTTCTGATCAGGGAGAACTACAATACAACAATTGATAAATTGTTGATAAAGCTCCCCGGATGGGAAGCGAAACGTCTTCTGTTACAAATAAAGTCCAGTTGTTTCTGTATTGAACGCCTTTTTTATTTATCATGTCCTGGATGACTGAGAATCTTCACCAGCATACAATACAACAAGCTCCTCATGTAAATATTTTATTTTAAGCTTCTCCTGATCACCTTTTTTAAAAACTGTTGTGTTAACTTATTTTGTAAATAAAGTTTAGTTAAAAATCAAAAATCTATTTCTTCTTTTTTTCCTCTTGTTCTTTTTCTTCATCATCTGTTTTTTTTAGCGTTACCTTACCTCTTCAGGGGTCGTCACAGTGAGTCATCCTCCTTCATCTCACTCTGTCCTTTGTCCTCACTCCGTTTCATTTTACATTTCATTATTCAGCAGGCTTTTTAATATTGTATATGATCAAAAAAGAAGAAAAAAATAGAAGGTTTCACATTAACAAGTCAAACATCACAGTTTATTAAAATAAGTACAAACAGCATCTTAGACAATTAAAACAAAACAGCATTTTTTTTTGTCTTTCTTGTTGAGCGTTCTCGTGCATGATGATACTGTTTGATTTGTTTATCTGTAAATATGTTTAGGATATGTTGACATTGGGCTGATTCCCGAGGGAGCCTGGGACATCCTGATTGAAGAAGTGGCAGAAGCTGGGAATTTCTTGGCACTGCGAAGTGATAACCCCAGCAAGTATTTTCTGAACGGAGGCTGGACGATTCAGTGGAACGGAGAGTATAAAGCAGCTGGAACCGTGTTCACCTATGAGAGGACAGGACAGCTGGAAAACCTGACATCTCCCGGCCCCACAGTGGAAACGCTGTGGATTCAGGTAGATTTTTTTTTTTTTGTGAACGCTAGAACAAGTTTTATTTTCAAAAAGATGCTTGTCTGTGAGTAATATTGCACCAGCGACAGAGGCATGCAAATGTTTTAGGCAAAACTGCTAATTCAATGAAAGTCAAACGATTAAGTTTTGTCTATTTTTACAGATACAAGTGTAAGTATCTTTATGCAAAAGGATTTAATTTATTTATCAGCTCATTGAGGTATTGTCTAAGAGGTTTCAGTCCAGATGTTGTGGAGGGGATGCAGTAATGCCTTGTATCAAGAGTAGGGATTTTTGGTGAATGTTGGTTTCTTCCATTTAAATGCTGTAGAAGTTGTCCTCTTTTCATCCTCAGCTTCAGATGGAAGGAAGTGGTTTTCCTTAAGTTTTAGGTTAATTACTTCCTGCCTTCTGGCAGTGTGGTGTTCACTGTTCTAGTAGCTGCAGCACAGGCTTGTTACATGGTTGTAAAACGGCTTCATGCTGCTGTATGATAAATAAGAGGTGCATTTATTATTTCTACAAAAATATTACTTTTGGATTCATACTTTTTTCAAACATTTTCTTGCTCATGTATTTGAAAAAAGAACCTGTTCATTTTATAGGTTTTGTTAACTGAGCAGATTCTTGTTCTTTGTTGTGCTCTCTATATATATTTTAGTGCAGTACATGCAGTAATAGTGCAATAACATCACTTCAAACTCAACTAAATCTCCTCAAAGCTCCTCCTGAACACCCTCTGCTGCCAAGAAGACATTTTAATCAGTCTTTCTTGCCTTTCTACAAGTAGTTCTTTCTGAACGTTTGTTCCAATTCTTATCTGGACCTTAACTTGACCTCCATTTTTTATATTAAATATAATTCCATTATTAGAAGTTAAGAAAATGTCTTCCTAAAAATGTTTCGTGATGTTGTTTTAGGCCTTAGAGTGGTGATGTTGAGACACAATCTTGTACTTCTACTAGAAAAAAAATATTTAAAAATTTTATGCGAGGATAATATATCTATAACATCCATCCATTGCTTTTTATCTGCTTCTTTCTTTCTGGGTCGCGGGGTTCACTCGTGCACATGTCCATCCATCACTGTGTGAGAGGCGGGGGTCACCCTGGACAGGTCTCCAGTCCATCACAGGGACACATAGAGACAAATGAGACAAACAACCATTCTCTCTCTCACTCACACCTAGAGACAATTTAGAGTAACCAATCAGTCTAACATGCATGTTGTTGATCTGTGGGAGAAAACTGGAGTACCCAGAGCAAACCCACACCTGTACGGAGAGAACATGCACACTCCACACATAAAGGCCCCCCCAGCCAGGATTAGATCTAGCGACCTTCTTGCTAAGAGGTGGCAGCTCTACCAACTGTTGCACCATGCTGCTTCTAATAAATAAATAAATATCCATCCATTGTCTTCCGCTTATCCAGGGTCGGGTCGCGGGGGTAGCAGCCTAAGTAAGGAGGCCCAGACTTCCCT
>JARVJN010000883.1:5888247-5898742 GCA_031763805.1 Argolebias nigripinnis | reverse complement strand
TACGCAGTTTTCTGGATTTGACCGTACGTCACGTTTCAGTAAGAAATCCACGCAAGTCTTTGTACATGAGGCCCCTGGTCCTGATCAGCTGAGTAACTCATAGACGAGCTACAAATGTCGCATTCCTCAAGTCGAGCCACTCCTGAACCAGATACAGCGTCAGAAGCGTCTTACCTGCTGAGGAGATAAAGAACTGGACTGTTGCTCAGAGGTCCATTGTCCTGAAAGTACATTTTGCATGTCATTTGAAAATCAAGGTCCCAGAGTCTGGAGGAAGAGTGGAGAGGTCCAGAATCCATGTTGGTTGAAGTCCAGAGTGAAGTTTTCACAGTCAGTGATGGTTTGAATGAATGAATGAATGAATGAATGAATGAATGAATGAATGAATGAATGAATGAATGAATGAATGAATGAATCAATGAATCAATGAATGAATCAATGAATGAATGAAGCTTTATTTGTCATTGTCTCAAGTACTGTACAACAAAATCCAGAGCCTCTCCCAAGGTGCCTGTACAGGAATTTGTTTTGTGTACAACAAACCACATGCACATTGAATGTCCTCTGTTGGTGCTGGTCAACTGAGTTTTCTGAAGTCCATAGTCAACACATCATCTACAAAAAACTGCATATGTGATGTTCTAATTTTCTGAGACATTTCATTTTTGTTTTTCATTCTCTGTAAGCCATAATCATCAAAATTACAAGATGTAAATACATAAAATATTTCACTCTGTGTAATGAATGAGTTTCATTTTCTGAAATGATTGACAAAAACAATTGAACATGTTCACAATATTCTTATTATTTTAGGTGTCATAACAAGACAGAAGCTCGGAAAAGTTATATTTGACAGATATCCCACCACCATCAGTCTGTTCACTTTAATGCTGCTCCTGAATAGAGAACAGCAGTTAAATGCAGCTCTTCACAGAAAACTGTGCATCATGATGGCTAAATCAAAAAAGGCGTTCAATACAGAACTACTGAAGTAAAAAAAAAAGGAAATTACTATTCCAGAGGCATATGTTTTCCTTCCTCCTCTCTGATCCTGTGAGACCAAAGTTATCAGAAGCCTTGCCGCCTCCAGAACATGATTAACATTTTTTGTTCGTTACTCTTCAAAGTTTTAGATCAGTGCTTCCAAGGTTTTTGGCCTGGAGGGGTTGCACCGCTTTACAAATACATTTAAAGCACTCTTTTCTTGGACTTTCATGGTGCAAAGAAAAATATTAAAGAAACAATTAAAAGGGGAGGAAAAAAAAACAGAAATGTAACTTTTTCTAAGCTCCATCAAAAGGCTATCCTAAAACAAACACCTTTTCTATAACGATTAGACGTGTTCTAACAAGACCTTGACATCACCTGAGATGTAAAGACTGATTCACCAGAAAAAGTCTCAGTTTGGAATTATGATACTGCAGCTTCTGTGTTCTTTAGGTCATATACTGCCATCTGTTGGCTTCTTATGCAATATAAAAAGTAAAGAGCACACCCTTGATATTAGGCTGTTGGTTTTAACACCTTTGTTTTGAACCAAATATATATTCCATTTAGTGGAATGTTAAGTCTAATTTTAATCAGTGCAAATTTATATCAAATCCTATCAGTGCTGGCCCAAGCCCCCATGGGGCCCTAAGGGAAATTTAGTTTGGGGCCCTCTATTTCTGCTAATAATGTGGATTACTGCACTCTTCAGTCAGATGATCAGATCATTCACTCACCTAACATAAACTCCCTGTTTACATTATCCTATTTGTATATATCAGTGGTACTAAAAGTAACACATTAAAAAATAAATAGTATGCAATGTATTTTACAGCAAAAGTATCATCTGGTTTATTGTATTTGTTTCCAAAGAACTGTAACACTAATGCGCAAAATAATTTGTAGTGCAACAAACAGATTAATTACTTAGATGCATAAAAATAAATTAAATTGTGTCAAAATAGACAAAATTACATAAAATAAAAATAAAATATCAAGGAAATACTTAAATATTCTTCTTTCAGCTGTTCCTTCTTCAGGGGTCACCACAGCGAGTCATCCTCCTCCACCTCACTTTGTCTTCCACCTCACTCTGTCCTCACTCCACCTACCTTCATGTCCTCTCTAACTGCATCCATATATCTCCTCTTTGGCCTTCCTCTGTCTTTTTCCTGGCAATTGAATTTCTAACATCCTTCTACCAATATACCAACTGTCCCTCCTCTGGACACGTCCAAACCATCTCAGTCTGGCCTCTCTAACTTTATCTCCCAGGTGTTCAACCTGTGCTGTACCTCTGATGATCTCATTCCTAGTCGTATCCATCATTGTCAATTCTAAAGAGAACCTCAGTATCTTCTCCAGACCATACAAATGCTGGTCTCACAACTGTCTTGTAAAGTTTCCCTGTGATGCCACCATTTTGTTGCAAATCACTCCTGAAACTTTCCTCCTTCCTGCCTGGACTCTTTTTCACCTCTTTACCACACTCCCTAATTGCCTGGACAGTGGACCTTAAATCCTTGAAATCCTACACTTTTGTGACCTCTGCTCCTTGTAGCCTCAATGTTCCATTTACAGCTGTGCAAAAGCAGTAAATAGCTTGAGTTTTGTAAAGCTATAAAAGTAGCATGAAAAAAAAACTTTGTCCAACTTTGCAATAGCATAGTGCTGTATAATTGCACTTTGTTATTCTCTTAAACTAATTAACTGAGCTCCAAGCAGGCACCGCAGCTGAAGAACGCACGGTGCGTTTCATTCATCCAGCCCGCACTTTTAATCTAAATCTAAAATAATTTTCTGGACCCGTGTTGCAGTAAATTAGTCCCATTATTCCCATCAGCAATCCATAGATTTAATCGCATTTAACCACCTGATTTCAAACAAGCCTGCTGACAACACTGTACAGCTTCCTGCTTGGTAAATCTGATGGTGCACGTGAAAGGAAACCATGTTTCAGAACCAGAAAATGCCACAGTTTGCCTTTAACAGCCACGCTAATGCTGTCACATTGAGCTACTTGCTAATTTCATGCTCCACACAACAGGGATAATTTAGTCCCAGTCTGTCTGTATCGCTGTCTTTCTGCTCAGGAAGAGTGGGCTGTGTGTGTGTTTCGCTTCAAAAACCCCTCCACACCCCATGTGCTCTTCCTCCCCGCTTATCCCTCTTTCTAAAAATTAGAAGAGATAATGGTGGAAAACAGTGTAAGGGAAGGAAAAAGAGTGAATGTAAAACAGATGACTAAAAGGAGGAGAACGACAATTTGGAGTAGGGTATGCAGGTAGAAAAAGAGATAACTGAAGGAGAGAGAAGAAGGGCTGTTTTGTGTTGGATCGTGCTACTGAACAGATGGCCACACCACAGAGAGAAAACCACAACGGAGACATTACAACACAGGTTAAAAACTCCCTTGAAAAAACAACCCCACCACACACACACAGATTCAATGGTAAAATGGCAAAGGCAAGGTCTTCCTGTTTCTCTTTCAGATTTGAGGCCCAAAAGTAAAGTCAATACGTACAGTAGCAAGTGGAGCTGTACAACCACCAAATATTTTACCAATTATTAAATATCACCCCAAATTATGAAAAGAAAGGGAACGGAAGAGCTCATTTTTAATGGTGCGCACAGGAAGAAGTACAAACACATGAAAAGAGTTCAAACCAAAGAGTATTGAGGGTTCGTGTAAAAAAGAACAGCAGGGGAGAAAGGAAGCAAAAGAGGAGAGCTTTGCGTTTTGCTGTCAACCCTGCAAAAAGAGTAAAAATGGCAAAATGTCCCCTCCGCTGGGTCTGAGCCACAGGTAAGAGGCTTTGACAGCCATAACAAGACTGTGAAGGTGTATGTGCTGAAGCTACAATCCAAACATTGTAGAACATCAAATATTTAGCATATGGATTACAAGTACAAAGTGTACTCGCACAGGCCACGACAAAGAAACAGCCTCGTTTAAAGATTCATTACTGGTTTCTGTTTTTAGACGTGACGTGAACTGAACTCCAAACGGCGGTACGAGGACAGTATTTGATTTTCACTGAAACCACAGCAGAACAAAGGAAATTATGAATATTTTTCTTTATATTTTTCCTGGTGAAAGCCGTTGTTTCCTCCCCTCTGAATCTAATTACTCTGCTGTTTTAATTGCATTGGGATGTCAGGTGAATACTCAATATCTTCAGAGGATTTGTGTGATCACACACTAAATATAATCAGTTAGGATGAATCAGCACATTTCTTGCTGAGATATGCTGAAAACGAAGAAATGTGAAACACTTTTTCACACTGGGAGCCCCTGAATTAGATACCAAGCAGCTAAATACAAAGAAGAGACAATATGTGCTTTCTGTGGCAAAGAACCAGTGCAGTCCTTTTTTTTAACCATTTCAGATAATTCATCATTTTGTTGTTTTTACATGCCTATACTGGGGCGGACTGAAGTCCTGAAAACTACATTTATCTGTATTTTTAGCTCATGCTTCAGAGTAAGAGTGTCACTAGCTCAAAACAGTCACAAGGGACATTTATGATTAGTCCAAACATAAAATATGTTGAAAACTGAACACTCTTTCAGCTCCTGCACTAATAACACTGTATTTATGTGGCTAAAGGTACACGCACTGAGCTGACCCTGCCACAGACTAGTTGGTGACCCAAAATGAAAACAAAAGTTATAAAATATTCAGACTCACTGAATTTAAGTACTGTATTTGCGATCAAGTCAGTTTATTTATAAAGTACATTTAAAATCAACAGTTGTTACCAAAGTGATGAACAATAAAAGACAATGGCAGAAATTAAATCACACTTGGTTTAAAGTAGTTGAAAACAGGTGTGTTTTTAAAAGAGATTTTAAAAAAGGAAGTGAAGATGTCTGTCTAATGTTGGGGGGCAGATTGTTCCAAAGTTTAAGGGCCACAACTGGAAAAGTCAGATCTCCTCAGAGCATAAAAAAAAAAGTTATTATTTTTTCATTCAACCTTTATTTAGACAGGTACAACCAAAAGCATCTGATGATGTCAGCGCCCAAGAAGGGCATAAAATTGAAGTAGGTCAGAGAGGTATGATGGTGCAAAACCATTTAGGCACTTATAGGTCAACATAATTTTTAAATCTATTCTCTGTTACACACAGGGAGCCAGTGAAGGGAGGACAAAACTGGTGAAATATGCTCAAACCTGCAAGTTCCTGTTAAGAGCCGAGCTGCAGCAATTTTGAAAGTAAAGTGCATTACAGTAGTCTTGTCAGGTTGTAATGAAGGCACGGCCTATTTCCTCAAAGTCAGATCTGGTCAACACTGGCTTAAGCCAAGCTATCTGCCTTAACTGGAAGAAGCTTTTCTGCAAAACAGAGCTACCGGGTAATCTGTTTACTAAACTTAAAATTAGAGTCTAAAATCATCCCCAGATTTGTAACAGACTGCTATGGCTCAAGAGAGTCAAGGTTTACAGGAATACAGACAACAGATGAGGACTGAACACAATGACTTTAATAGATCATTAAAATAAAAAATAAAAAATTTAAGCCATCCATGCCTGTCATGTACAGTGAAAGGAAAGACCATCTTCTTTTTCTTCTTCTTCTTTCGGCTGCTCCCTGCGTTAGGAGTCGCCGCAGCGAACTAAGTGGCACAAAGACATGGCAATTATTTTTACGCTGAATGCCCTTCCTGACGAAACTACAGGTCACCGAGCTACCACATCTTTCTGTGTGGAGCAGAGAGCTGCTATCTCGGGCACCACGGAGGAGCAGATTTTGGGGGTTAAGGGCCTTGCTCAAGGGCCCAGAGTGTGGTAAATGAGGGTGAAGACAGGTGTGGGTGCTTCACCTATCCCACCCATATTTATGATGATGTTGGTACTGGGAGTTGAACGATCTTCCGATCACAGGCCCACCTTCTCTAACCTATGCGCCACCACTCCCAGTGAAAGGAAAGACCATGTTTCCTCAAAATAGACAACAAAGGGAGCAGATACAGTGAAAACAGAATGGGTTCAATAATCGAGCCCTGTGGAACTCCTCAGGAAAGAGGCGCTGCAGCAGATAAATTACTAAAATTAACACAAAAGCTCTGGTCACTCAGGTAAGAATACGACCATATCTGTTGATTTTATGGTTTTTATGCTTGCTTGTATGAGTTAGTGTACAGCACTTTGGCCAACAGTGTTGTTTTAAATTGCTTTACAAATAAAGTTGCCTTGTATTGTATGACCAGAAATTTGTGCATTCACATACCAGCATTTTAAAAATCACAGTTTTTTGTCATGTCTGCAGCTTTAAAACAAGTTATTCTAAGACTGGCATATTATTCTGTTGCCCACATTACAACCCCCTTTTTTTGCTTTGTACAAACCTCTGCAGCGACCTTCGAGTTTATCAAGCTACTAAAGTACATTTTTGAAATGTACACAGAGAGAAAAGGACCAATTAATCGATTATGAACTTTATCCATGTGTATATATAATCACCCACTTTCAGGTCAAAGTATTGTAGTCATCAACTACGTTTTTTTTTTTTTTTTTGTTCGGATTAAAGTTGTGTCTATTTCAACTACCGGTAGTAGGAAATGATCCGAGGTTGAAGTTACTGCAGGACAGACAGACTTTACACCAAGAAGAAAAAAAATACCTACAACAACAAAATATTTGTTCCAAAATATCCCAGAAATCTCTAATCTGAATAAAACTGCTTCTACCGTGGTTCATTAAAAATGCACATGGGCAACAAGCTCATAATCTGCTGACGTGACATTCCTACATGGACAGGACAGGTCGGCTCGATCCTGAACTGGAATCAACCTAAAGACGTTTTAAGTCAAGTCGGACTACAGTGTGGCTTTCAACTGTCAGGTTCCATCTTTATCACGCTGCCCACAGTTCACTCAGAGTTCATTAAGGGTTGGATGGAATTCATTTGCTATTTATTAATTCAAGCTATGGTTTGATGGTACTGAACTAAGCACTTCACTTATACACCGCAACATACCGGTATTCACTTTTCATTTCTCCATTTTCCATGGTCTCTTTGAATTCCTGTCAGTGTTCACACCTATTTTTAACTCACGACTCTTATTTTTTGTAACCATAAAACTCGTTTTTGACCTTTCAAACCGTCACCTCCCCTTCCAAATTAGCTTCATTTCCAGTTGAATCATTTGATTTTTTTCTGGTGCTTTTAGGTGAAATAATAAATAAATAAAAACTAACACTGAGCTTTCTGCTTTGATCTAAGTTCACGTCTTTTTTAAACCATCAGGAAGCAGCTTTAATCAAGTTCAACTATCACTTTTCTACGTTTTCCATTTGATGCTATGACTTCCAAGTTAGGGAACGCGTGCAGAGACAAAGTGTATGTGACAAGAAACGCCTGTATTTGAATGACACTAAGGTGTGAGGGAAAGCTTGAGGATGCTGAGAATATGGACAGCCGAAAGGATTCATGCTTGTTCAAACACTTGGTACAGCTGGACGCATCACCAGGAGACAAGTCCCCTTCAACTCTTCAGCAGTCCCCTTTCCATCGATGAGACTCACCTAATCAAACACTCTGACGTGGTCACGTGTCTATACTCTCAACCTCTGCATCAATGGGAAAATCCATTATATGTACTCAGCTCAAGCCTCAAACACTTATTCCAGCATACACACACAATCTTAATCGATACACACACATTAGGTGTTACTGACGATGCCAAGTGAGGTTAACCGTGTGGCCCGACTGAAGGCGCCTATTAATCTCTGAGTAAATGTCAAAGAGCAGCAGGGTCAGAAGGCACAGATACATTTGAATTGCAATAAGATTTTTTTTTCTGCTTGTAGCTACACATCTGGAGCTTGTTCGATGGAGTTATATCGGTAATGCTGGTACAAAAGTCCAGGATTATCTCTAAAAATTAAGGGTTGGTGTGATAAATACATTTAAGATGGAACAAAAAACACCCACATGCAGGTGATTAAACTCTTTAAACAAAATGAAATAAGCTTCTGTTAGAGTTAATAATTTCTTTTTTCTTTTAATGGCATCTTAATGTCTCCCTTGTGGCTTTTAAATTAGTGTGAACAAGCTATAATTTAGTCTCTTAATGCATAGAAACCCAAATGTTTTTAATCAATAAAAGCAACTTTTAACACGAGGCCTTTTTTTTAAAAACTTGGATAACTTTTTTTGTACTTTCTTATTGCTGAGCTTTTGCTCAGTATTTTGCTAACTGCTCTTTATCATGATCAAATTAAAAAAGCATATAATTGATACTGTCCATTAAGCCTGTCACAATAACAAATTTTGCAGGGCGATTAATTGTCTCAAATTATCGCGATACATGATAATATTGTTTGAAATTTGATAATAATTCATGATTTTTGTCAAATTTAAGAAGAAATGTTGGTTAATTTGGGTGTAGTACCTTTTTTGACCACTGTATGGGCGTATAAGACTGTTTGAGCCGAAGGATGGATAGTGAGGGAGCGAGCAGCGTATCTCTTTAAGAAAGGTGGGAGGGAAGCCCTTTGACGTGACATGGGCTGTCTCTCTTTCCTTTTTTTTTGGTTCTCAAAATGGCAGACATGTGGTTTGAGCTCTTTAGCATAGCATTTTTCACACAAAGCTTTTAATAATAATAATAAAGAAAAAATCAGAAAACAAGTTCCCAGCTTCTTTTTCCAGAGAAAAACAACTTTTTACACATATGCACGGGTTTCAACCGTGAATTTTGGAGCTTCAACAAGAATGAGTTTTTTTCCTGTGGTCAGCCTGTTAGCTTAGCTCGTAGCTTAGCTGCTTTTAACAATCCAAAAACGCGATTTAGAATAAATTAATTTATTGCGACAGGCCTACTGTCCATCTGAATATGGTAAAATGTGACAAAAACAGTCAGACTCCCCCATGTTTAGGATTATCCCATGAGAGAGTTACTTGTACCGTTAAGAACTTCGAGGTATGGATCACTAATAAAATGTTCTACAACCATAAGGTTTTTGTTTTTGAATGTAAAACAAAACTGCATTCTACAAACTTTTACCATAATTCAGGTGTAGATGTAATAATACCTGCAGCCCCTCACTAAAGGAGAGGTTGATTTATACATTTTCTGACATCTCTGCCCTTTTTTGTTAAGGTAACAAGGAAGCAGATTCCTCTTTCTCCCTTGTTTTTTTTAAGATGCATACACCGCCAGGAGACAGTGAATGTTTTATGCCGACTGCAGGTAGCAAATATAGAAAATCAGGCACTTTTAGCCCAGAGCCTTGTTGAAAACTGTATAAATATTAGTAGATTTTCCACTAAATGCATGCATAATACCTCATTTAAACATGGGCACCAGTTTTTTATTACATTACCAGCCCCCAACAGTCTCCTTTTTTAATGTTTCCAGAATGTTTTAAGCTATAATGTAAAATAATAAACTCAACACATTAAATGTCTGGGGTTCATATAGTTATAAAATAAGCTTTTACTTCTAGATTTTAGAGTATATTTCAACATCCATAAATGTTCATCACAATTACTGCTTTGTTTTTTTAAGCATCTGTTCAATTTTTCACTAAATAGGATGTGATAATATTGATAATATTGGTGTTTTTACATCTTTGGATCTTAGCAGCTCAGTGAAGCTGCAACAAAAAACAAGTAGAGAAATTGAATTTCCTGCAAAAATGCAGTGTGAATGCTTATTGCTGAGGAATTAGCTCAAAAAGAGCTGAAATTTGCTAAAATGCTAAACTGTAGCTGAAATGGAAGAAAAAAAACGACAACAAAAAAACAAGCCTTAATTAGCAGAAGAAAGCAGAAACACATTTTTGCTGACTTAGGCAGAAATTAGCACAAAGGAAATCAGCTAGAAAAGCTGAAATTAGCAACAAAAAAGAGCTGAAACGGTAGAAAGAAGTGTTCCTATTAAACTAACAGAAGCAGAAAAAGCTGAAATGAGCTAAACTGTGGAAAGTAGCAAAAAATGCCACATTTATTTTAATTTATCTGAAAACAGCTGAAACAATGTAAAAATGATTTTTAAAAAAAGGTAGCTGAAAAGGTAGAACAACCTTAAATTAGCAGAAGAAAGGACACGTTTGCCCAGTTAGGCTGAAAGAAACAGAAATGAGCACAAAAAAGTGGAAATTCTCTGGAAAACAACCTGAAATTCACCAAAAACAGCAGAAATGTAGCTAAAAGGGCAGAAAGGAGCTTAAATTACCAGAAGGATGTCGAGAGAGCACATTTTTGCTAAATTAGGCAGAAAAAAGTTGAAAGGAGTGCAAAGATCAAGTTGGCAAAAAAAGAAGAAGCTAAATAGTAGCTGAAATAGCAGAAAAAGCTGAAACTCACAGAAATAATCTGAAAGGAGCATAACAAGCTGAAATTAGCAGAAAGAAGTGTCTATGTCCGTTTCTCCTTCCTGTCCTCTCAAACCAGCCGGTCAAAGCAGATGGCCGTTTGTCCCGAGCCTGGTTCTGCTGGAGGTTTCTTCCTGTTAAAAGGGAGTTTTTCCTTTCCACTGTTGCCTTTGTGCTTG
>JARVJN010000883.1:5822471-5832508 GCA_031763805.1 Argolebias nigripinnis | reverse complement strand
TGGGCCTTTGCAGGGCACTTACTGTGCCTTTGCAGGGCACTTATGGGGCCTTTGCAGGGCACTTAAGGGGCCTTTGCAGGGTACTTACTGGGCCTTTGCAGGGTACTTACGGGACCTATGCAGGGTACTTATGGGGCCTTTGCAGGGCACTTAAGGGGCCTTTGCAGGGTACTTACTGGGCCTTTGCAGGGTACTTACGGGGCCTTTGCAGGGTACTTACGGGGCCTTTGCAGGGTACTTACTGGGCCTTTGCATGGTACTTACTGGGCCTTTGCAGGGCACTTACTGTGCCTTTGCAGGGCACTTATGGGGCCTTTGCAGGGCACTTAAGGGGCCTTTGCCGGGTACTTACTGGCCCTTTGCAGGGTACTTACTGGGCTTTTGCAGGGTACTTACTGGGCCTTTGCAGGGTACTTACTGGGCCTTTGCAGTGCACTTACTGGGCCTTTGCAGGGTATGCACTGGGTCTTTGCATGATACATACTGGGCTTTTGCAGGATACATACTGGGTCTTTGCATGATACGTACTGGGTTTTTGCAGGGTACTTACTGGTCCTTTACAGAGTATTTACTGGGCCTTTACATGGTACGTACTGGGCCTTTGCAGGGTACGTTCTGGGTCTTTGCAGGGTACTTATTGCATGTTTGCAGATTTTTTACTTGGAATATGCAGTGTACGTACTGGGACTTTGTAGAATTTGTACTGGAAATTTGCAGGGTATGTACTGGGCACAAACTAGGCACTTGAGAGGTACGTAATGGGACAACCCAAGCACCTCTGGAGGTTTGTAACTGACACTGATGGAGTTTCAAACCTGAAACTTATGGTGTGTGTATCTACTGCATACCCGGCACCTACAGGGTACGTACCAGACATTTAGGGTGTATAAACTGTGCTCTAAGGTGCTCATCATTTACAGAGTATGTACTGGACTGTACTGTAATTTTCAACTGTTCACAAACAAACTAAAACCTGGTCGAACGTGTTACATTTGTTTGCTGTGCAGCGTCACCGTCGTTCCTGTGAACTGCAGGAACGATGGAGCTGCAGAACCAAATCGATGCCTTCAAAGTGACAGAACAACGTTCACATCTGAGTCTCAACATGAATTATTGATCAGCAGAGCTCTGAACAGGAGCTTTAGTCTCAAATCAGTGACTTTACTTGATAAACTGTAAGTAGGTTATTTACAGTGGAGCTGGTTTGAAGCGGTCTCTGCTGTATTTCAGCACGACGTTGACGAAAATGCAAAGTGACTTAATGATTTCTGGACGGGAGGTTCTGCTCTGTGAATTGATTCCTGCGGCGCTGTGACACCAGAACCCCAACACAATGAGAAATGGACCTGCTGAGTGGGTGTGAGTGAACATCGGAGCCTTTTATGGAGGGTTAACTGCAGCAGTGATGGTTACACGTGTGTGTGCACGTATCGATTCCTGAGCCGCGGTTAAACTGTTCTCCAATCAGCTGCACACGCACGAAAAGAGCAACCGAAGCTCTGAAACACACTGATTGGCCACAGAGGAAATGCTTTCAGCACAGAGGGATTGTGGGAAAAGAGAGAAAATTGATTTGGGTGTTTTATTGAAACGGCAGCTCACACACACACACGCGCACACACACACACACACACACACAGAAAATCACAGCAATAAAAACAGAAAGTGAACCTGAGCTACTTTTGATGACTAAACTTTTTTTCTGTCCCGCGTCTGAAAAACATTTTTCTTTATTGTGTTTTTGAAAGTATCACCAGCAGCCTGGAGTAATCGGATTACTCTGCCTGCCACCAGTGCTGTCAGGAAGTGAGCTGTGGTTTGACAGAAACAGCCACCGGTGGGGCGACCAGCAACACAGAACAAAATACTCATTTGTGTTAAACACTCTGACCTTTCCTGCTGGACTCACAGCTCAAAGTTCAAGTTGTTGTTTTTACGTCTGAACCGCTCAAAGTCTCCACAACTCACATCGCTTTTGGTGTTTCTCCTTTTTGAGCAAACAGATTGGCTTAAAATACATTTTAGGTGTAGTTATGAACAGATTGTTTCCTCTGCAGAGGCTTGAAAAGAAAAAAAAAACATATTTTCTACAAAATGCTGCTGATTCACATAAATTTTTATTTCAACCCCCTGAGAAACTGAATTTAGGTCCTCAACTTTATTTTTATTTTTATGTCATGGGTTAGTGTAGAGATTAGTCATTTGTTATTTTGAATAATCTTATTTTTTTAAATAATTTTAATTCACGTAAAACAGTTTGATACTTGATTTACATATTTAAGAATAAAATATATATTTTAATGTAATGTAAATATGTAACTATGATGAATTTCTTTATTTTGTGTTTCTGTTTACGGTATATATCAGATTGTTAGAAAAGTTATAAAAAAGTGTACAGATTTTATTTTATTAAATACATCTAGTATTTTATTGTCTTCCTCTTAGATTAATTTAAATATTGTAATTACCTCCTGACCTGTCTGGTTATTTTAGTCTTTGTTAAAGTATTGACATTAAGGTTTACTGGTAGATATTTAATTGTAATAAATATTCCTGGTATAAATATACAGTAGTCCCTTTTTTATCGCAGGTGTTAGGTTCCAGACACACACACACTCCCCGCGGTAAGTGAAAAACCATGAAGTAGGGATAACAGTACAAGAGAAGAGCAGCTGGACAGCAAAGGGTTAACCCTTCATGCAGCAGCAGCACGGAGCAGAAATAAACTTTTTTAGGATTTCACTTTAACTATAGAAATTGCATTTCCTGCAAAAATGCAGTGTGAATGTTTACTGCTGAAGAACTTTCTAAAAAAAGCTGAAATTAGCTAAAGGCATGCTGAAATGTAGCTGAAATGGAAGAACATGCCTAAGTTAGCAGAAGATGCAGAAAGAGCACAAATTTGCTTAATTAGGTTTAAATAAGCAGAAAATTGCAGGAAAAAATAGTAAATAAGCTAAAGAAAATCTGACATTAGCGATAAATAGCTGAAACAGCAGAAAGAAGCCTAAATTAAGTGGAGAGAGCACAGATGTGCCCATTAAGGCTGAAAGACACAGAAATGTGTACAAAAAAGTGCAAATTATCTGGAGAGAAAAAATTTCAAATAAATACTTTTTAAATAAACAATCCATGAAGTGTGGCTTGTTTATTTAAAATACTACAGTATTTAAATTAAAATAGTTTATTTACATAGAAGAAGAATGGGAGGTGATGAGTGTGACTGCAGCGGAGAAGTGGGCGTGGCAGAGTGGAGATCATGACGCGCTGCAGGAGGGAGCTTCTCCCTGCACCTGTGGGCTGCACACAGGTGCAGCAGGTGCTAATCATTTAAAATAATTATTTTAAATAAACAATCCATCAATCAGCCAAATTGTGTGTCGTATCAATCTTACTTTGAAAAACCGTGAAAGAGAGAGTTTACGAACATCTAACCACAAAGTATCGAGGGACTACTGTACATACAAACATACAGTATATAGTTAGCTTAGCATGCTAGCTCTTTTTTTTATCGCAAACAAATATGGTAATTCACAATAGTGTAACTGAAAAAAGGCCATAGCAGAGGCAGACTTTGATATGAAAAAGAAAAGGAAATAAATAAAATTAGAAACTCTAAAAAAGCTACCGGTAAGTCTGGTCCTCTGGACATTATAAAAACAAAACAAAAAAGTAGAAATGTTTCGTCTTTCGTCCGAAAGACTTCCTCAGTCTGAGTTGCTGTATTCAGCTCAGTCTTATAAATAGCACCCTCTCACAGTGGATCAACCAGTTTGCTGATGACAGCCTGAAACCAGCTGCTCACATGATCAAGGAGGACCAGCGGCCTAACGATGGATCGTTAGCGCCCAAGGTTAGGCTGATTGCATTGATGCTAGCAGTGACATCACTATGCAAGTGCTAATGCAAATATCCAGTGTTGTTTAAAATACAAATTTATTTAAAATAAACATTTACAAGCTCAAGTTTTACTGGGTCAAAAAGTGAGTTTAATGAAGTCTATGTTTAACTGTAACCTTGTTGTTTTTGTGTTGTGTTTTCTTCAGGTTACTCAATCTGTCTCTAACCACGGACCTGGTTCCGGAGCAGGACGTGATCGACGTCATCATCCATGTGGGCCGAAACCCTCAGGGTCGAAACTTGGCCTGGAAATACTTCAGGGACAAGTGGGACGTCCTGAACGCTCGGTGAGACACCCAGACGGTCCACCTTCAGCTTTTGACCGTTTCAGGACCAAACCGGTGGAACACGCCGTCTCTGTCTTTGTTCAGGTACGGTGAGGCTTTGTTCATGAACTCCAAACTCATCAGCGGGGTCACTGAGTTCCTCAACACCGAGAGGGAACTCAACGAGGTAAAAACACAGAAACACACATATCACTGAGCTCCTGCGGGCATCGCCTCGGTCTGTTTACAGGTAAATGAAGCCGAGCGTTGCCATTGCTACCGCACTCGAACAAGAATTTAAATATCAGCCTCTTTGTCTCCAATATACAGAAGGGTAGTGCTGTCATCCATGAAATAAAAAAAATTTGAGCTTATGTAGTAATAACGTTATTACTACATACATATCACGTTATTACTACATAATATGTTATTACTACATATTATCACGTTATTACTACATATGTATCACGTTATTACTACATACGTATCACATTATTACTACATAATATCACGTTATTACTACATATTATCACATTATTACTACATATTATCACGTTATTACTACATACGCATCACGTTATTACTACATAATATCACGTTATTATAACATATCACGTTATTACTACATACGTATCACATTATTATTACATACGTATCACGTTATTATTACATAATATCACATTATCACTACATAATATCACGTTATCACTACATAATATCACATTATCACTACATAATATCACGTTATTACTACATAATATCACGTTATTACTACATATCACGTTATTACTAAATATCACGTTATTACTACATATCACGTTATTACTACATATTATCACGTTATTACTACATAATATCACATTACTACTACATATTATCATGTTATTACTACATAATATCACGTTATTACTACATAATATCACGTTATTACTACATAATATCACGTTATTACTACATAATATCACGTTATTACTAAATATCACGTTTTTACTACATATGTATCACATTTTTACTACATAAGCTCAAAAAATTTTATTTCATGGATGACAGCAATACCCTTCCGTAGATGGACACAAAATAGAATTATGCGAACAAAAACTGAAAAAGAAAAACGAGAGGGAAAAATGTAAAGAGGACTGGAAGAATGGCAACTATTTCATGAGCAGTCGCCACAATTGGTGACCAGTACAAAAACTTAAAGAACAAACCCCGTTGTTCTCCTTTAACTTGAATAAATGTGAGGACGTTAAAAGACATGTTTACTGTTGACGCTGCAGTGGTGTTGAGGACACTCAAATTTTTATACTTACTGCAGCTACTCATACTTTAGAAACCTGAAAAACTAACAGGACACTGTGGAATACATTTGCAATCTTTGCACTTTTCTGGATTAAGACATTACATTTTTTTATTTTAGTTTTTTTATTTAATTAATTTTTTGATCGATAGACAGCACTATATATATTTATTACTATAGTTATTTGTGATAAGTTGTTGTAATAGGCTGTTGCCTCTGTTCATGTTTGTTGGTGGGTCAGAGCAGATTGAAGAGTTGCACCTGTATATAACACTACACTGTTTATTTAGGGTAATGTAATGTATTAATGAACCTTTATTTAACCTGGTAAATCCCACTGAGATCACAGATCTCTTTCACAAGGGAGGTCTGGACCTGAAGGCAGACTAACAGAGGTTTTTGGACTGTGGAATAATGTGACGTAACACTGCTCAGACGGATGTTCTGTGATTGACATGGCACATCAAGGCTTACAGTGACCACGTTTGGTCCAAAAATAATCAGAACAAACATTAAACCAAATGGAAACTCACCCATAAAACACCCTGATGCATGCTCAATAATCCTGGTAAGAGGACCAGACTTAGCTTTTTTAGATCACCCATAAAACATGCTGTAATCCTCTTTGATAAATACAATTCTGAGAAGAAAAAAAACTGATCTTTATGTTCATTCATTCAATCATTAAACATTTATTTATGCAGGTTAGTCTCATTGAGTCACAAGGACTCATTTTCAAGAGAGACTTGTTTATATAAGAAGATATGTAATCCATTCATTAAACCTAAAAACTGAGGAAAAAAGTATACTGTACTGTATTCAGAATGCCCCCAACAACTGCTGCTTAAATACTGTATATTCAATCTGCTAATAGCTGAACAAACTGTTCTGTACAGGTTACTTTAGCTCTATAGGAAGTCCTACTTCAAGGATCCAGACAAAATGTGTTCATATTGTAAAAGATATGTGGAGAAACACGGTCCAGATCACCTCAAATGTTGGTTTGGACAATGGTGTTCAGACCCATACTTGGTGCTATCCAATCATAACTGGATCACTCAGAACCACTGTAATCTGTTTTGAACATGTCTAAACATCCCTTAAAAGTTCAGATTGATAAACTCCCAGGAATTCTTGATTCCCACTGTGGTAAAATAATCCAACACCTTACAGATGTAAACAAAACAAAGGCCATGCAAGCAGAATGCTGTGATTACTATCACAGGTGTGAAACAAATACCTCAGCTCATTCATGCAGGAGCTTATTTTGCTCTGTCAATGAATGATAAGCAAAATAAGTGCAAAATTATTTTAAATTTAAATAAAAAAGTTGTCAAACATCTTGTTTTATATGTGAAAAATAAGTTTGGTTTGAAACAAGAGTGAAGTCTCAGCAGGAGCACCTCCAGAGCTGTGTACGCTTCTAACTGGGAAGTATTTAGAGATGCAGAATTATGCTGTCAGTCATCTGTGTTTTGAAGGTAATCAGAAACTAATAAACAACAAGGATGGAACTTTTTATATACAGTACACAACAAAATTTTTGCTTTTAAAAGTCAGAATGGTAGGATTCAGGCATAAATAATCTCAAATTATTCTGACAATTTAAAGTTGCCACTCAAAGTGAGTATGACTATAGGAAATTATATAACTAAACAACGAGAACTATACATTTGCAAGGTTTCTCTCACTGCACCCGAGTCAATCAGCTCCTGCAACTCCAGATTAAAATCTGGCTCCTGCTGAGTCGGCATAAACGACTGGCACATAACCCACTGTGCGAGCTTGAGTTTCTAAAAATTATCAGAGTATTCTACAGCAAACTTTATGATACAACATAAAAATTATGCCAAACTGTCTACGTTGTGCAGCAGGAGAAATGCGTTTCCAACGTGATATCAGTCCAACGATAAAAATAAACCCTGTAGTGACATTGACACGTTGGTTATTATATGCAGGCACTAAATAGAGTGATGAAGAGGAGGAACAAGAGCTGTGGTCGCACTCGTGGATGGGAAAAAGACATTGGTACTGCATCACCGTCATCATTGACCATGGGGTAGGGGTGTCCCAATTTATGTAGGAGGAGGGTGACAGGGTAGTACCATCTGGCCTTCAAATGGGGACTTTTTAAAGGTATAGGTTATGAGGTGAGATAGCCAGAAAACCCATTTGTCACAAAAGCTTTTAAGTTTAGTCTTCTATTGCATTACAATGGGTATCATTGTTGATTATCCTTCAGCATAATAGTTGGCAAAAGTGAGTTACTGTATATGCAAAAATGTTCATCACAAAAACATTCTTTTGACTAGTTTAGTGTATTCTAATGCTGTATATGTAGTATTACTAGGGTTGTTACGATAATTTTTGCTGGGTGATTAATTGTCTCAGAAATTATTGCAATAAACGATAACATTGTTTGAAATTTGACAATAATTAGTAATTATTGTCAAATTTAAGAAGAAATGTTGGTTAATTTATTTTCAGAGTAGTACCTTTCGAACACTGGATGGAAGTATGAGACTGTTAGAACCGAAAGATGGACAGTGAGGGAGCGAGCAGCGTGTCTCTAAGAAAAATGGGAGGGAGGCTCATTGACGTGACATGGGCTGTCTCTTTCCTTTGAGCACCAGAGTTGAACCTTTTGTCATCAAGTGTTTTCAGTAGAAAGAGAGACACAAAGAAACAATAAAGCCAATAAATTAAAATTAGGTCGATAATTTTCATTTATCATACGATTAATTGATTTATTGTTTATCGCAACAGGCCTTACGGTCAGTTTTTCTTCACAAGCATAAAAAGGATGTATGCCAGAGTCTGTCATGGAATAGATCATTAATTTCTTGGCTGAAATGGGCATATTGATATTGTGTGTGGAATATTTGAACCACTACGCCATGCAACTTTGATTAAAGAACCAAAAGGTGGGCAAAGATGGTGTAGAGTTAGAGCAGCTGGCTTGGCAACAGACAGTCGCAGTTTGACTCCCCACAATGCCCACATGTCGTGGCGTCCCTGGGCAAGACACCTAATCCCTAATTGCTCCCTGGGCACTTACATAGCTGCCCAGTGCTCCACCTGGGTGTATCTCCTATGTGATAGGTTAAATGCAGTGAACTAATTTTGTCATTATATGAGAACATACAATGATGACATTACAGTACATGGTACTTATCTTAAAAGATGGAAATACAAGTAAAGGTCAGGGTGGTAGTAGGACTAACACACTATGTGGATTTGGAATATGCGAGTCAAAATCTGTGCAAGCCACATAACATGTTACAAGCCTTGTATGGCTACACTGATGGTGCAGGATTCTGTAAAAAGAACTGGCAACTAGCATGTTGACGTCTTGAAGTGGTCTATCACTGTCATGGATCATCTTTATTCCTACCTTTAGTTATTTGAACTATAATCCAAGAATAACAATAAAATGAGATGGAGCCAAAGTTCTTGCTCTTATTAATGAAAATGTTATTTTCAGCAGAGTTACTGATGTGGCTAAACTCCACATATAAAGCTTTCCTTTTCCTTGTAAGTTGGTGCCTTGAGTTTTTGTGTGGCATTACCCTGTAGGCATTTCATCACAGACGACTGTTGATTTTCATCATCTCAGTGTTGTCTCTGGGTGCACAAGGGCTGGGGCTCTATATGTAGATGTATAAAAACTAAAAGTTTTCACTTAAAATAAATCTACAGCAAAGATGTATTTTTGTTCTGGACCACTGTACAAAACGTAGTTCTCTATCACAACATTCCTTTTCTAATGTTAAGTTGTTTATTTTATATCAACTTACACCACGTCCCACCAATGTCACCATTTATGAACCAAAGACACAAAAGTACCCCATCACTTCAAGAGTTTTAACAGAACTTTATCCCCATCTGTAAAGAATGTTTCATGAATGCGATGCTGAAACTCCTAAGAATCACCGACATAAAAATGTAAGTGACAGAGCTCTTCCCTCCTGAAAGGCGTCTAAAAATTAGTCCCATAATTCACAAAAAGTGCACTTGGCAGACACCGGTTGCTCTGCTTTGGGAAGCAACAAAGAGCGTAATGTGAAGCAAAGCAAAAGTTTGTGCTTTTAAAAAAAAAAGTACTTTCTTGAAACACTTAAAGAAAAAGCATGTGTCTAGGGATCTGAAGAGTCTGTTAAAAGGATGTTAAAACACAGAAGCACTGGCGAATCAGGCAACCATCACACCGGTTGACTGCTCTTCTGAATCCCCCATCAACTAAATCCTACAAAGGGCTCGGGGGGCAAAGTTCTCTAAAGGTATTTCAAATTTTATGAATGACTCAAACTGGTTAGATGCCGCATTATCTTTCAAAGCCCTTTCTTTAAGAATACCCATTGTCATTTCAAGGTTAGCATAGACTTCTGACACAATAAAATGTATTCAAATAAAAAAAATATTGTCCAGACAACATAATAGGTTTATCTTTTTGCACAAATAACCAAGGAGCTCTCTTTTTAAAGACCGCGTAAAGTGAAATTAAATGTGTGTTTTGAGTTTGTCACATGGCATAAATATGTGTTATTAATCACCCATATAAATCTGACTGATTA
>JARVJN010000883.1:5769349-5781267 GCA_031763805.1 Argolebias nigripinnis | reverse complement strand
GTGTGCCGTGGCCGAGGTTCGAACCTGTGTCCTTCGGATCCTAAGTCCGATTCCCCTACCATTACACCATCTTGGCCATTATTGTCAAATTTCCAACAATATTATTGTTTATCGCAATAATTTCTGAGACAATTAATCACCCAGTAAAATTTGTTATCGTGACAGGCCAACTAACTCCATCATTTTTCTCTCCTGTATCGAAGAGGCGTTTTCTCAGACCTTGACTTAGAATCTGTGTATTCATGTCAACAGAAAGACTATGACGCTAAAATGAACAAAAACATGAGCAAACCGTTAATGGGGTGTTATATATGGTACATTAGCTCAAGCAGACACACGATACACACACAAACATACATACACTACAATCTATAGCAGTGTCCCGCCTCTCCTGAGCCTGAATACACTGCTTTCTGACTTCATATGGTGTTATGAGCCTTAACTTCAGCAGAGTACCAAACAAAGCAGCTGTTAATAGCTAAAGAGCCACTTGGTAACCTCCCACCACCAAAAGGCACACACAGGCACACACATACAAACGCGCACCTTTAATGACATCTTTTCTGCGGCACATTAGCCATTGTGCTGTAATTAATGGGAGGGTCACGGCATTCATAAAGCCACACTTCTCTCGGCAGACTAAGAGCTATACACCACAACAATGGCTTAATGAGTAAATACACAGTGCGTCTCATGAATAAATTTGTGCCTCGCAATTAATTTTCCCTATTGAAGTTTGGGGGGGGAAAATAGAAGAGAAAAGCCAAACTGTTAGTGGTCTTCATAAATCAAAAATGGGAGAGGAGGTGGGGGAAAGAAGATGACAGCAACTTAGTGTGCTTAAGATCAACTGCAATGTGTTTATCGTTGTCAAGACTTTGTTTGTCAGTGTGAGTTTTCAACAAATCCCTTTTGGAAGGTTTTTATAATTGTGTGTTTGTGCTCAAGTTGTGTGCGAGGGATTGGAGTATTTCACACATTTTTAATTCATTTAGTTTTCTTGTTTTTGTTTTTATCAGTCAGTTGTAGAGCAAATAAGGTTAAGTACATTATAACTGTGTGTGGGTGCTTATGTAGTCAGAAAACTTACAGAGAGAAGCTTCCACGTTATTGGTCGAACCTGCCGTGGGATTCCAGACCAGCTGAGTTTCCGTAGTTCATCTGTAGGACATTAACAAAAAAATAAATAAATAAAATAAAATAAAAAACAAATAAAAAAACAAGTATTCATTGCAGAACAGGTATATTTTACACAACTTCTCCATGAAACATATTTCATTGCAGAACCAAAACTGTTCCCAAGTTGTAGTCACCAACAGTGAAATGTAGATTCTTAAAAAGAGTGTGGAATGAAAATTAGTCTTTCCTTGCCGGGATTTTCATTTAAAATAAAATTTAAAAAAAGTCGGCCCTTCTTTGTGATAATTTCAAGGGAGATTGTCCTTCTGTCTTGGAAATACTGTCAGATGGGGCTGCAATGATGCACTGCATCATTCTTACCCATAAGCTGCTGTATTCATACCCATCTGCTTAGACTCATGTTCAGGCTGCTGTTTAAAACCTTATTATATCGTACCCTGATGCATCCTCAATAATCCAGGAGAAAAATCTAAAAAAGCTAAGTCTGACTTAGCTTTTTTAGATTATTATATTGTGTTATTACAGTTTAGCACATATCTGAGATCCTTGTATACTGTGTCTATTTTATGGTGTATATTATTGCTATTTTGGGGTGTGACTGGGACCTTGACTACACGGTTTTGGTCCACTTCATGTACCACATGTGATGCGAATGACAATGAAGTCACCTTGAACCTTGATTTTGCAGAGGGTGTACCATGTTATTGGCTGCACTGGTTCCACTAGATGTGGTGCAGTTTGCTCTGCCAGTTTACAGGTGGTTTGTTCATAAAAATCATAGATGAAGCTAATGAGTAAATGATGTACAACAGCCACTCTGTTGGAGAGTTGTGTGTGGCTTGAAATGTCTGCTGCTTGCCTGTGTATGGTACCTTTCTATTCCTTTGGCAGAAACTGAAAGCTGTTTGTTCTTTAACATACAAGCCAAGTTTTGAAAAGTTAAAAACGTTTTCTGATGTTAACAGCAACTCTGGTTTGTTCAAATCATTTTAAAGACTCATACAAAACTTTTTTTTAAATGCCATACTTTCCGCCGTTCAGGTCGCTTCAGTCCGAGAATGTCTAATAAAGTGGAAGAAAAAAAAACACATAAATAAGTCACTTCGCCGTGTACATCCCATCTATTATGTGTCCCCGCTGACAACCCGGAAACGTGAGCCGGTGTTGTGCCAAAAATCGACTGACAGCCAAAATGGCGCCCGCTGGAGTGCGAACGGTAGAACTTTAACATTAATTTAACAAAATTAACACTTAAAAAAACAATTATTTATTAGCTCAAAATTATGGTAAAGGTGTGTCTCAGTTGAACTTTTCCTTAATAAATGCACTTTAATGGTCAAATCAGCTGCATTTCACCTGGGCGGCACGGCGAAATGCAGCTGATTTGACATTTGCTGCAGGAGTTCTGGAGCGAGACGATGGTGGCTTGTATGGCAAGCCAATTGTCTCATTAATAGCCACATTTACCTATAAATGAGACACTTGGCTTGCCATATGGCTCAAGGACCCTCTAGAGGCTGCAAATAGTAATGTTTAATATTTTTCATGTCAGAACGAATGAAATCGTCAGATCTCAGCCAAAAGTTGAGTTAAAGACACATATGGGGAAATATATATATTAGTCGCTTCATTGTATACGTCCCAGGACTTGCAAATTAATGCAAAAAGGTGAGACTTATACACCAGAAAACATGGTACACACAAATCTGTGAACAATATTTGAGAGAAAAAGTCTTAGAACATTTGAGTTCAGCTCATAAGAAATGAGAGCAAAAACCAAAGTGTTGCGTTTATATTTTTGTTCATTATAGTTAGAAACTTGAACAATTTATGACAAAAGGACTAAAGTTAAACAGCTGATGTGGAATGCATGATTGGCTGTCTGTCTATTTTAGAAGTGTTTTTGTTCATGCTGTCTTATGATAGCAGTAGTGTGGGATTTTAATAGTCATTCCTTGAAATGACTTCCTTCCTATCCAACCAATCGTGGATATTATCGCTGTCACTTTTGCTTTTTCAAATTCATTAAGCAAGTTGTTACTAATGAAGATCCTTGTAAAAAATACCAGTAAAATTAAACAGTTATATATTTTTTTATACTGACAAGCAATTAAATACAAAACAAACTAAAGTTGAGACAAGCAAAAGCAAGTTATTTTTTCTGGAGATCTGAGCATGGCCAGATTACCATAAATGTTTATTTAAACAGTTTTACAGACAATTTCTGATTCCAGACTTAATATAAGTGCTCACATCAGTCTTAAATATCCTACATAAATCCTCCATAATGGGCCATCTTTCTTTAGACTGACTACATACTAAATGAGTCCAACAACCAACCAACCATTTCCTCATCATCTAAACTTCCATTCCTGTGTGTTTTTTCTTGTATTGAATATATATGATGGGTTAGAAGTAGACTATTAACTACTTTTTCCCCAGGCTGGATGTGGAAGCCTGCAGGTTATATTGCAAAATGAATCTGATGGAAAGGTGCAAATTAAACTTTTAAATTGGTGGAGAGTAATCCCCTTTGGCTCCACGAAGACCTGGAAAATATGGCTTAATGCAAGGAGTTAGCCAGATAATATATATTCGGTCCAACACACACAACGGCAGCGCATGATGAGGGAGTGTGGGCATAGCAGGGAAAAGTGTTTTGTCTTGTGGTTTTTGGCATGCCGTTTTTCAATTTTATGCTGTTTTTGGTGAAGCAAACAGAACAGAAGAGATGTATGATCTAATAGCTCAGCACAAAAACAGGCCTTGTTATCAAAGCATTTACAGTACTTTGGGATTTTTGTTAAATTTATTTAGAGTTCTTATGATTTATTTTGCCTTTAATCGAAGAAGCTACTTTTGTTTTCCACTTCAATTGAAAGTGTGTTGGTCACGCTGACACAGGATCAGCAGTACAGTGAAATGTGTTGTATGAGAGAAGTTGGCAAAGTCAGTTCAAAAGTTTAGGTTGCTGAAGTAAGATTAGGAAACATCTGTGTGTAAAAGTTATTCACAGTGGAATAGAATGATTTAAGTATATAACTTACTGCATAAATATTGTAATAGATAGGCCAGACAGAATAGCAGTATCACACACTGCTGTGTGCAAGAATATGTGAAATATATATACAATATTAATGCCTTGTCTCATGTTTGTGTATCAGTGACTTATTTTGGTAAGTTGTTCTAAGAAAATAACGCCACAGTATGTATTCTCTTTTTACATATCTGCTGAGAATACATCAAGTGATCTCCAGTTAAGTCAGGTTCCCATTGTTTTATTAGCCAAGTTGTACAGTTCTAAAACATGTAGCAACTCTGAAGCATTGTATGTGATAAACCTTACAAAGAAGGAACCCAACAAAAATGTTGTACATTCTCAAGTTTAGCGATGCAAATGCTCATTTAAAACGTCAATGGTTTTGCAGCATATTTGCGGTTAAGCAATGGAATGGTAATGGGTCAGCTGTGGCTGAGTGGTTAGAGCTGTCGTCCTCCAATGGGAGAGCTGCGGGTTTGATTCCACCAGCAGTCACATGCTGAAGTGTCCCTGGGCAATACACTGAACTCCTCATTGTGTCCAATGTGTGTCCCATCAGTATCTGAATGTTATCTTAAGCACTGATTATTCTTTGCAAAGATCTACAGTAAAGTGCTGCATGAATGGGTAAATGATTGTGTTGTAAAGAGCTTTGAATATCTTGATAAAATAGAAAGGCGCTGTATAAGTAGACCTGTCACAATAACAATTTTTGCTGGGCAATTATCTCAGAGATTATTGCGATGAACGATAATATTGTTTCAAATTTTACAATAATTAGTAATTATTGTCAAATTTAAGAAATGTTGGTTAATTTGTTTTGTGTGTAGTGCCTTTTTGACCACTGGATAGCAGTATAGGACTGTTTGAACCAAAGGATGGACAGTGAGGGAGCAAGCAGCGTGTCTCTTCAAGAAAAATGGGAGGGAGGGCCCTTGACATGGGCTGTCTCTCATTCCTTTTTTCGGTCCTTAAAATGGCGGACACTCTGTGTAGTTTGAGCTCTTTAGCATAGCATTTTTCATACAAAGCTTTTAATTTTAAAAAATCAGTAAACAAGTTGCTTGTCTATTAACTATCTTACTATAGCTGTGTGTCTGTGGTGTGTTCTGCTGTGTTCTTGTATGTACTGTGTAAATACTAAAGTATACACGGAATGGTAAAAGTATCAACATCCAGTCAAATGACACTGAAAACCAAATGTCATTCCTTTAACAAACATGGGCATTGAAGCAACTACCGGTAATGTGAAATCTGCTTTTGTGGGTTTGGTTTAGACTTTACTTGAAGGCAAAGAGAACAGAAGCCTAACTGCCATAGCCAAGAAAAAGGGAGTAGTAGAAAGAAGAATGAATGAAGAATGAAACTCTGGCAAAATGCCATCAGAAGACTGACCTGTGAGGATTACAACAGGCTCATGGGAAAATTGCTATAAGAATACCGCAGATACACTGCAACAAATATTTTATATGAGGGGTTTTGGTTTGTTGGACTAGTCATCACCTTAACTCATCCAACATTTCTGAAAGCTTCATGACTTTTTTAGTAACTTAAACTTTCACAGAACTGAATTTTTCACATATGGATCTTTGAGAGACCTAAAATCAGCAAGTGACCTCTTCTACAAAGATCAGAAAAACGTAAGATATAGAAGGTTTTTTATGTGTGCATTATAGACATATTTCTTAAGAGCAGGAGGTTCCCGAATGGGTTTGAGCTAACATTAACTCATCTATAATTCACAGACAAGTCTCCCTCTGCCTTGCAAGTATGACACAACCATTAACATTCAACAAGACGAGTTCCCACTGCATACATGAGACGGGCATAAAAACGCAATAGAAATCTCACTTGTATTTGCACTACCATTTTACCTGCAATCCAAAAGTTCCGACAGAGTAGTTAGTGATTAATTGTAAATTAAATGGCACTGCCCAAATACCTTCTACAACTTTAAACATAAAAATGAAAGAAAAAAGTTTCTAATGAATAAGCCAAATTCCTCCATAAGTCTTATTCAAGGCCCTGGCTAGAAATTGATAAGCCCTTCACACAGAGTGAACAGTATTGATTAAAGCTGCCAAATGAGTCTACCTTGCCTGTTCTTCAAGGCAAATGCAATGTAGACCCAGTGACATATAGCAGAACAGGAAATAGCAGTGGGCTAAGTCCATTGGCCAAATTGAGTGAAAAGTATTAGAGCTTGTTCAACTGAGGAGAGTACCTAATTATTCACTAAAGGTTCCTGCGCATCTTTTACTTTTTTTTTTCCTTACCATGTCCCTAGTGACTTTAATTATATAGAATATCAATACAGTGATATAGTACGGTACACAGCATGGCTCAGTTAACTCAAAAAAGTCACCACAGAGTGGGAAAGTTTAAATGACCCCAAGGCCACTTTTAAAACAGAAAGCCCCATTTTAAAACGTAGATACACAAAAAGTTCATCCAGACATGACAGTGAACACACAAACGCTGAAAAGATGTTTTTCATTCTGCGTTTCTTGTTATTTTTCAGCTCCTCAGGTCTTCCACAAATAAAAATGCATACAGATAGACCATCTACTGTTGTAAACGCAGGAAACAGTTGTGCCTTACATAACTTTATACAGTATTCAATAAATTACCAAAATAAGACATTTTGGACAACCAGAAATTTTCTGGATGAGCTAAAATTGATCTCAGCCCTGTGTTGCTTTTGTTCTTGTTGTTTTCATAGCAAAGTCAAGATAGACTAGAGACATTTTTTGTTTAAGTGTGACGTTCACTCTTTATTGGAAGGTCGGTCACTCGGGTCACACAGCAGGCTACAAAGCAGTAGGGATGGACAGATGTTAGTAAAGGGATTGATTTGATACCATCCACTCGTACTGATAAAAGTGCTCCAATACCACTACTGTATATAGCAGAGTGACGTTACCTTTTAGATGAGCAGTCAGGTGGTTGCGAAGGAGCAATGTCAGCCTTTTCCTTTAGTTTTCTGTCCTGATCCTCACTCCTTACGAGTTGGTAGCAGTAACGCACCATGAATTTGTCTGCTAGCCACCAATAAACCCACCAGAAGATGAAGAAACCGGGTGGAGGTATCTCATGATAACAATAATGACTCAAGCAGACTAAACATTATGCTTACAGTTGTCAAACAAAATAATGAAATGTAACAATCTCAACAAAAATAAATTGATAAAATATTAAATCAACACAATGCCAAGTTCAAAAAGTTTGCTAATGGCAGTGGTAAACTGCTACAGCCTTTCATTAAACTAAAGAGACCCTGGGGATAAACAGATCTCAGTACAAGCTTCCTGAAAATCTCATCGCCCTCCAGTGTATGCTTTTGAAGACGCCTGGCTTTGTTTGAGGAACAAATACAAAATGTACGCTCCTCTAATTTTCTAATGGTAAACCCTCAAACTTAAGTACTTGGTTTGAAAAGCAAAAAAAAAGTGGCATCAGGGTATCTCTACAAAGCTTTCTAATCAGGAAATTAGCTTAAGCTGCTTTTATTCCGAAGTTGATAATGCCTATAATTTCAAAGAAACATATATTCTCAGAGCAGAACATAGTTATTGCTTTGACTCGGAAAAAATTGGAGCCATCGTTCCTTCGAAATGAAAACTAAACATTCAAGAAGTCCTAACCCAAGGATCATATCAGGGTCCAAATCAAGGAGACTGTTCAGATAAATGAAAATGGGACTTTCCGTTAATTGATGAGTGCAATCTAATAACCACTGTAGCGTTTGCAATGTGAGTGTTTTGGAAGCAGTGATGACAAAACTTTGCTCAATATTATCAATTATCAAGACACCTAAATTTGTAAGACTTGGCTGTTAAAAGTGAACTTCAAACCTTAAAAAAAATGTAGGGGGGGGGGGGTGTTAAGAAAGAAATTCGACAGAATTTAAAAAAAATTTGAAGCTATTGGAGCCACCAAACGTCACACTCCAGCACAGCGGCATGTATAAACAAAGTACCGGTAAGTACATACCCTGATGCATGCTCAATAATCCAGGCAGAAAAATCTAAAAAAAAAGTTAAGTCTGGTCCTCTGGACATTCAAAAAACAAAACAAAACAAACAAACAAAAAAGTATAAACGTTTTGTCTTTCATCCAAAAGACTTCTTCAGTCTGAGGTGCTGTATTCAGCTCAGTCTTATAAATAGCACCCTCTCACAGTGGATCAATCAGTTTGCTGCTGTATTTATGTATTTTATGACCAGCTCTGCTCGTCGCACCCTTTCCTCTTCCCCCTGAGCGTCAGAACCTAAGCTAAAACCTAAAATCCTGTGTCGTCTTCCCGGCTCTGAGTGCAGCTGTGACTCGCAGAAAGCCGCTCCAGAACCCGTCCTCATGGCCGAACCCCGACACGGGCAGACAGCTGGATCGGGACCGCCTGGGACGGACGTGGAAACGATTTTTATAAACATTTTAAGTTTTTTTTTTTAATAGTTTTTATTTAAATCGCTTCAGCGATTTTTTTAAATATAGTTTTTGTATAAAAACAAAATATTTATTTAAAAATCGCTTCCACGTCCGTGTCAGACCCGCCACGGTCCGCCTGACTGCCAGGATCGAAGCCTTCATGATTACATGAGGCCGGGGTCCGGCAATGGCCTTCTGCGAGTCACTAGCTCGTATTAACGTGAACAGCGGAGCTTTGAGCACGCAAGGCTTGGATCCGAAGCCTGAGTCGGCACCACGAAGGATCTTCTGCTGTGACCAACGGAACACAGAGCTGGGGAGATGACGCCCTTGGCTCCGAGGCTCATGGGCAGAGGACCGAGTGAGACCAGCAGAGCTCCATCCAGCTTGCTCAGAATTTTGTTGTTGATCACCAAGCACAAAAAGAATGCTAGCATGTCAGCATTAGACCAAGGTGTGGTCATTATTGTTTTTAAAATCTTTAAAATAGGTCCAGCAGCTGGTCCGGTCTGAGAAATTGCAAATGGCAGATCAATGTTTTGAAAAGTTTCTAAAGATTCAGTGACTCCGCCCCCGACCAATCAGGGGCCGACAGTGTTCTGATGTCACGTTTTAGTACCTACTTGTTCGGGTTAGAACCACCGAGCAGAGGGTCCTGAAAATAGTAACAGTTCTTAAGTACTGGTACTAATGGAAAAGCCTCAGAACCAGGCCAAGTCGGGTACAGTTGGGCCGTACCGGTACTAATGGAAAAGGGGCATAAGAGGGGGATAGTTGAACAGAGAGGCCTCCACCTCTGTTTAATGATGGACGGTTTCTTTTCACAAAGATGGCCTCCTTTACTCCTCTCTCAAACCATTGTTCCTCTCTATCAAGTATGTGAACATCTGCATCCCTGAACGAGTGACTGCTGGCCTGGAGATGAGTGTAGACCACAGAGTCCTGGCCTGATGATGTTCCATCCCATTCTTGTAAGGCAATATTGGCAACTATCTATGAAGAAGCTGTGTGTTGTTTTAGAAGAGATAACCTAAATGAAACGGTAGGTGCTGGCAACACTGCTTTGATATATCTACAGGTAACTGCAATTACGTATGAACCATTTGAAGCAGACTGTATGGATGGAAATGCTACCCCGTGTATACCCTCACATTTATTATGCTCCTTACAGCTAGTCAAGGATAGCTCTGCTCTCGCCTTGCACTTTTTGAACTTTCATTTGCACTGTCAGACAAAGAAATTAGTTCATGAATCTTGGTGGCTCGGGCATAATTAAACCGTGTTATATTTCACCTACCTGGCATTAATCGCACCAAAAGGAGTAACGCAAGGAAGTGTGATGAGGTATTAGGCATTATTTGGCCAATCCTCTCGTTGCTTTAAAGATTTTCTGAAAGCTTCATCCTTATTTCATTGGACTTATGCACAACTGTAATTAATTTTTTCATGATATTGAGAGTATTGAATCTGAGATTTATCCTGATTCTATGCGGGTATGTGTGGGCGAGGAAGGAAAAAAAACGGAAAAAATGTTTTTTTTTAACTTGCCAGAACATGTGGAAGTGTCTCTTGCATTTAAGTGCAAACAAAACTTCTACATCTACAAATCCCTGTCTTCCAAACACTTCTTATCAGAACCAAATCACTGCAGAGTCCAAATCACCACTGACCCATTGTGAGACATTCTGACCTACACCCATAATCAGTGGACTAATACGATGAAAGTGAAACGATGAGTGCAACTGGGACCTTTTATCAGATTTGTCCAGTTTTATGAGCTTCCATTAGTCCACAGCTAAAAGGTTTATTTCAAAGGCATTCTGACAAATAATTATATCAGTTATGATAAACAAAAACATCCTCTTTCAGCTTTAGAGGTTTACACATCATTAGGCCTGTCACGATAACAAATTTTCCTGGGCGATTGACTGTCTCAGAAATTACTGCGATAAACAATATTGTCTGAAATTGGACAATAATTAGTAATTGTCAAATTTAAGAAATGTTGGTTAATTTGTTTTGCGTGTAGTACCTGTTTTGACCACCGGATGACAATATAAGACTGTTTGAAACAAAGGATGGATAGTGAGGGAGCGAGCAGCGTGTCTCTTTAAGAAAAATAGGAGGGAGACCCCTTAACGTGACATGGGCTGTCTCTCCTTACTGTTTTTCAGTTCTCAAAATGGTGGACGCTCGGTGTGGTTTGAGCTCTTTAGAATAGCATTTTTCATACAAAGCTTTAAATAAAAATAAAAAATAGTACCGGTAAACAAGTTCTCAGCTTTTTTTGCAGAGGAAAAACAACTTTTTACATGAAGGCATGGGTTTCAACTGTGAATTTTGGAACTTCTATAAGACAGAGACAGGCAAGGTATTTCAGTTCCAGTGTCTGCAAAATAAAATAAAAATACAAAATCCAAATCATGAACCCTCCATCACCATGCTTGATAAAATGGTGAAAAATGGATCAGCATAGTAAAAAACACTAACCAAATGTGGTGCACCAGCGAACTATACTTTGGCTTAGTTTATCCAAACACTCCTGTTTGGATAAAATAAACCATTTATAAATACCAAAGTCCGTAATCAAAAATCCATGTAAAAATCCCACAATGTTCAGTCGGGTCATCTGGATGGTTTCTTTTGTTGCTGAAACGTTTCGACTTCTTCAATCTGAGGAGCCACCAAACAAACTGATTCCCACAAACAGATTATTCAGCATGAATTTTGGTGTTTTGAACCACTTTGGCATGACTGTCTCAGAGGAGTTGACGGGGGAGAGGGCGGGCCCCGGAGACCATCTTAGCACCAGCAAACAGTTTTTTTTTTTCACACTTTGGAGTATGCTGTTTGTGGGAACCAGTTTTGTTTGGCGGCTCCTCAGACTGAATAAGTCATTTGGATGAATGACAAAACGTCTCAAAAAAAAAAAGTAAGAAAAAGAAACCGTCCAGATGCCGTGACTGACCATTTATAAATACCTTTTAAAATTCATTCATTCATTCAACCTTTATTTATACAGGTTAGCCTCATTGAGCCACGGGACTCATTTACAAGAGGGACCTGTCTCACTAACACCTAGGGTCAATTTAGAGCAGGGGTCACCAACATGGTGCCCCCAAGGACCATTTGAGGTGCCCTCGGACCTGTTCTAAAAATAGCACCACTCACTTCTTAGCTGCATTTAAAATTTCATTTTATTCAGTTGTTATTCTTTTTTTGTATTTATAGAGATTTTAAAATGTCTATCTTAAAAATATGTTCTTAAAAATATGTTTATTATACATTTTTTTCAATTTACGCTTTGTTA
>JARVJN010000883.1:5754632-5766161 GCA_031763805.1 Argolebias nigripinnis | reverse complement strand
AAAAAGTTCCACCTTGAGAGCTGGATCAGAAAAGTATCGGATGCAAAGAGGGGGGCCAGCGGCGTCGTGTAGCAGATCAGTACATCCGCAAAGAGAAAGTAGCGGTTCCACTCAAAATACGGGCCGTGTAAACAGGGCCTTAGATTAATGGGGGTGGACAAAGCTCAAAAATTGGTTTAATATCAATATTTACTACAGCCAAAATGTCCATATGGGTTGGGCTTTACTACTCACATTTGTCCTTTAGCAAGTCACAATTAAAAAAAAAAATGTGTCCAATGACAGTAACCTGAAAATCTCTATGAAGGAAAGTGAAGATTGTCAGTTCAGTTTTTATTTAATTTTTTATTGAGAGCAGTGTTGGTGAAGAAGATTGAGTTGGACCTCTTCTTAAAGGCCATACAGACTGTAGCTGCTGAAGTAGAAGAAACTGTCTAATTCACCTCTCTGGCCCAGATTTCCTCAGACTACATGGGGATTTAAACCACTTGCAAGTGGGTTACAGGACCACTTCCTTGACTAGATAATATATTTTCAAAGACAAAGATCTATCTAGGGAACCTCCAAAGTTTGCTCCAGCAGCAATGACAGCCTCTTTCAAAACCCAAAAGACAAAAAAACTAAAACATACTAACATATTTCTACAAGAGTGATTCTATCAAGAAAGAGCCTTTTTTTTTTTTTCAGCCATCTAGCTAAAACGATTGTGATGGAGAACAAAAATGTTTGTTGGCTGTCTAGTGAAAATTCATATGAATGATGGGGGAAAAAAACTGATTCTAACACTATAAAATATTGTTTTATTATTTTCTGATTAAAATCAGGTTTAAAAAAAGAAATTTAAGCTAAAACTAGTATTTTGTGAAATTTTTACTAAATTTCATGAAGTTGGATCAATAAAAAAATTAAAACTTAAAGAAAACGAAATCAAATGAGCTCTCTACATTGCTATGTTTAAAGCCAAATACATCTTTAAGGCAAACTGGATTGTTTATTAAATTTCAGTTTAATTTTTTTTAATGAATATTAATTTCTAAACTGAAGTGAAGATTTGTCAGGAACCATCAAAAATCGTTGGCAAAAGTTGAATTGATTGGCACGTTTTTGTTTTCTAAATGAACAAAATAGCTAAATGTTTTCAACTGAACCGTCTAGAGTCAGTTTCTTGAATTATTGAAGAACATGATGAAATCTGGCACATAAAAAAACAGATCTGAGTTTAGCAATCTATTAAATTGTAAATGATTTGAATATATTAATCTGTTAAAATATAGAAATTAGTGTTTGATCTATGCTCTTGTGCCATTTTAACTTATTTTCTCAGCACACATATTGCACCATTGGCATAAGTAAACACAACTGCACAAAAATGAATACGTTTGTTCTGATTTGGCCTAAATGAGAGGATTTATTTTTCTGTTAGTGCTTTGCTTCAGCATAAAAAAAATTATTTGCACTGTACAGTAACTTCCACAACTGTTAAATAAATATAACAATAAAGGAGTTAAACATCATTAAAAATTAGCCATCAAGTTGTGGTTGTGGTTTTATGGTTAAAAACAGTGTTGCCCACCCTTAAATGTGAGAAACTGCAAAAAATAAATTAATGCTTGAACTAAATATTCAGAAAGAACATAATTGAGGTTTTTTTTTTTTTTTTTTTTATTATGCACAAAAGTCAAAGTATAATTACTGGTTATGCATTGATAAAGCCAGGCTTTTTTTTAAGCTGACTGAAAGAATGAAGCTCTAAGATTTTAATAGGCTGAGAACAACTTCCTAATATTAAAATCCAGGCAATATGAATAAAATGAAATGGAAATGTGTATTTGCGTGACTGTAAGTGCATGGGTCAGAGTGTGGATGTGAACCACCACCATGTCTACTCTTTTACCTGGCTGTCAATCAGTCCACCTGCCTACCTGTGTGCACGGTTCTGTGAAGGCCGCTGCAAAGAACAGAGAAGTGTGAGGAAGGGAGGAAGTGCTGTCAGTCAGTGCTGCCTGAGCAGGAAGCTGATGGGAGCACGAGGGGGGACGGTTGGCAGGCCGGAGCCATGCACTATTCAAGCATCATTCATATGGAGCGCGACTACTGGGGCAAAACACCACACGGCACGCTACAACACACACATTTATGCATGAGGGCACCACACACACTCGCAAAAGGACTGTATTGTGCAAGCGGTGCGTCCTCATCTGATCCAAACACAAATGGCAGGTAGGTGTCCGTGTGCAGTACAACTCACCAGCTGCATATCAAACTATATGACTTGAAGCAAAGTTTGGACGAACACAAGGCTGAACTCCATTCAGGACGTTCCTCTCACTTTTTAGCACAAGCCGTACATTTTGAGTTCGCAGAATGGAGGACGTCCTGAATATTGTGTGATGTAAATGAAAGCGAAGGGACAGGGTTTTCAAGGGGCACACTTCAAAATGAAGGGAGAAACCGAAAGCAGCAACACATCCAGGTACATCTGAACAATGCTTCCACCTTTTGGTTTGGCGAAGACGACCCCACCCCTACGACTGGAAACAAACAGAACTTCTGGTGGATTTGCTCAGAAAACTGTTTTAAATAAGACTACAGTTTTGCTTCGAAGCTTTTAAGTGCCTAAATATGACGGCCTGTCAGACACGCAGATGTTTAATGCCTATGAACAATCATCAGCGTTAACTAGAGAAAAACTTTTGTAAATATGGACATAAGTTTATCATATTGCACGTTTACAACTGGTTCAAAAGGCTGCAGCTTGATTTTTAACTGGTACAGGCCAAAGAGTGCACAATAGTCCAGTTCTGGCCTCCCTTCAATGGCTCCCAGTTCACTTCAGAATTCATTTTAAAATTCTTCCATATGTTTTTAAATCTCTGAACAGTTCTACCTCGTATTATCTCGCTGATCTGCTGCAGCCATATGTCCCACAGAGCTCTCTGAGGTCAGCAATCCAGATGCTTTCATTGGTTCCAGGAACTTGTTTTAAGCTCAGAGATGACGGGGCTTTCTCTGCTGCAGGTCCAAAACTATAGAATGAGTTCCCACTGCATGTCAGGCAGGCTTCCTCTCACCGTTTTTATGTCTTGTTTGAAAACTCTTTGTTATTTCCTGATCTTTGACACTGTGAGAGTTGATTTTAACTTGTCTGTATTATATAGTGTTAGCCATTCATTCTTATCTTTACCTATTTGGATCTACCGTATGTATTTTATTGTGTGTCCTTTGCTTATTTGGTTTTTGCTGTACAGCATTTTGGTTGACCTTGTTGCTGTTTTAAGTACTTTATGAATAAAGTGGTAGGTATGGTATGGTATGGTATGGTATGGTATGGTATGGTATGGTATGGTATGGTATGGTATGGTAATGGTATGGTATATTAAATGAATGACAGCACCCAGTGGCCTGGTGTTGAATCCCCATGGGGAAGTATTTGTTATTTTCACGTTGTCCCCAGTAGTTTTGTACTCACTCTCTCACTACTAACTCTCCAAATTATATCTGGTTATATTGTGGGTAATTCCTAACAAGTATAAAAAGTATGGCACTAATTTCTTACTTCATAATATGTGAAATTGCATTAGTTTACATAAAATGAATTGACAAGTGATCACACATTGGCTTTTGACTACCGGTAGGTTGCAGAAGATTTTGATAACTTCCCACTCTAGTTTTAAATAGCATGGTTGAACCTGTACCATAAGGACAATGGTAAACAATAAGAGACGAGAAAGCAAACAACTTAGAAACATGCATACCATTCATTAAAATGCGATAAATAAATTAAGGATTAAAGAAGATTTTTTTAGGGCCCTGTTTCAGTGACATGACTGTAGTTTGCCACAGAGGTCAGAAAAACAATACATTCAGGACAGACACCTTTATCATGAAGTTTATTAAAAAGTCAAGCCCCCAAACAATAAAACTTGAGTGCTTTGTGAGAGTCCTGAATGGTCCAACTCATCTAAAGGACAAAGCGATAGCACTGGGAAGCAGACGGCTCATAAACTAATGGGACTCTTGTAAAAAAGATACTCCCCTGCCTGGATTATACCTGCTGGAGAGGCCTGATGGATGGCCCAGATGGCTGCAGGAGGACACGGAGCACGAATGAGGGTATAGGCGTGATGATGCAGATGACTGGGTGTGTGTCTGATAGTGAAAGTGTGTGCAAGTGCACGAGAGTTGCTATGAACTTATAATTTGCAGCTAGTTAATCGATGTTTGCCTTTCATACGGTCACTTGTCTGTCATTTTTCTAGAGCTAATTTAAGAATGAAATGTGTACAGAATTAATTTTTAAATGATGCTAAAGGGAAAAATAAAATACCAAATTAAATTTATAAAGAGTTTTTCTAGTTTCAGGTCAAAATACCAGGCAAATTATTCAATCATCCATCAATAACTCCTGGTTTTGCAGCTCTTTACAGGTTGTTGCAGTACTTTTAGCTTTAACTCGGCCGTGCTGCTGCTGCATATGATCCCATCCACAGAAGGTCAGTGTGTCACGAAATACCAGCCAATTGGAGCAGAGCACATGTAGTTCACAGGAGCAAAGTAGACCCAAACACAACATTATGATGCTTCTACATTTCACAGACAAATTATTTCAAACGTATATAAAGAGCTGCGGAAATTTGTTTTAGTTACAGATATAGATTTTCTGTGAACTGTCTAGGAAAATGGCTCAATGAGAACAATATATAGTTAAAACAGGACATGTTACACACCAGCAAATATAGTGGAATACCAATTAGGAAGAGTCTGCAAACCATTTAAACTGGAGCATGTGTAAGATATTTCCCTTGACTCTAAGGGTAGAAAATGGCTTAAGGTCACCTTGACAATTTGTCTGATAGTTGTTTTGATGCAAGAAGGATAGTGTATTAATTTATAAAGTGAGTGAATTTGGCTAATTTAATAAATTTAAGGTGGTGTATTAACAAGTTACCATATTTTTCACCCTACAAGTCACAGTTTTTTGCATAATTTGCATGTCCTGTGAGATATAGGCAGAAGCAACCTATTTATGGATCCCCCCCCCCCCCCCCCATATTCATAAACCAATGTTTGGCTGACATATGACCGTTTTCATTCATTCTGACTGAAAATATTGAACACTACCATTTTCAGCTGCTAGATGACGCTAGAGTAGTACGGCAGGCCAATGTAATAGGCAAAAGTGGCTGTTAATGACACAATTGGCTTGCCAAAGTCTGCCACATTGGTCCAGCTCGCTTGGAGAGACCATCAAAACAGCTTCATTTTGCTGCACTGCCCCGGCAAAATGCAGCTAATTTGACCATTTAAGTGCATTTTTTGAGTGAAAGTTCAACTGAGACGCACCTTTAATATAACAGAGAGCAAACAAATAATTGCTTTAGGTGCTTATCTTGTTAAACTTCGAAGAAATACGCAGCAACTCGTCCCTCTGCGCGTTCCTACTTCCGCGCATCAGCTTTTGAAATGCAGCTCTTTTGACCTTCGAAACGCATAAGTAAAAGTTAGACTAAGACAACTTTACTTTAATTTCAAGCAAACAAATAATTGTTTTTAAGTGTTAATATTTTAAACATCTTGTTAAAGTCCTCCCGTGCATGCTTCTGCGGTCGCCATTTGGCAGCCAGACGATTTTTGGCACAACACCGCGCAAGTCATCCTGGGCACAACAGTGTAATGCAACATTAACAACAATACCAAAATAACATGCTCACACTAAAGAAACAAGATGTTCCTATTTTTAAAGGCACACATATCAAAAATAGACGGGGGTTTTATTTAAAAGATCCCAGGAAAACACAATACGCCTCTTTCATTCACTTTTCTAGTCAACAGTAAAGTTTGCTTTTCCAGAAGCAGATTTTTTTTATTAAGCTCTTCCAATGGTACACAGTACTTAAATTCAATTTTTAAAAAATTAAGAGTGTCAGCAGCTGTTTGGTCAACAAATTTATGATTTAAACCTAGACATTCTTCATCATCGTCATAGTTAACAATATAGGGCATCGATTGGTTTAAAAAGTATAACATTTTAGACCAAACTGAAAAACTAGAAAGTGTGTATGACTTTCAGCAGTGGTATAAAATAAAATTAATGGAAATTATCAAGTGTGCAGCTGGCCTTAAGTAGGAAAAGCCTGTGACACAAGACTTATTTCAGACGACCAGGACTTAGATTGTAAAACAGTTAATAAACACATAACTTTTGCTTTTTCTTGTCAAGCTGCCATTCAGGCCGACACGCATTCTTAAATAATAACTTGGTTTTCAGTGAATTTAGATGATAAATTGTGGAATTTAACCAAAGTCATTCATGAGCAATAAAAGTTAGCCTGGACCCAAAGTGGCAGTTTATGAGGGCCAGCGGAGAAAAGGTGATCGGTGAAGCTGAATAAAAGAAATAAAAAACGACGGGAAAAAAAATCTCATAAAAGGCCACATGGCGGAACATATGAATAAAGTGAGCCAGACAGTCTGGGAGGGTACTGACACAGGAGACAGCTGGTGGTTGGACCAACCTTATTAAGTCAGGTGTTCTGCCTGGGGATGTGCTGGGAGGCAATGAGCGCACACACACACACACACACACACAAATGTTAATGCACACAGACTATAAGTATGGTTTCTATACAAGGCCCCCACACAGTGCAATTTAAAACGAAAGAGAAAAATACTAAATCACTGACCTCCGAGTAGTTTTAGTATACGACTATTACAGATAACAAGCGCCTCTACTGATGTCCCACTGACTCACAACGAGAGCTCTCTTTGTAGATTTGCCTTTTTTTTTACTGATCTGCCTACTGAGTCGAATTCTGCCTTATCTTTTCACTCTAAAAACCTGTGACACACACGACAAAAATTGTCACACATGGACAGTGCTTAAAGGCACACCATTAGGACGGCGTTAATTGAATTACATCGCCACTTCACACTTTGATGGCGTCTATTAACTTTGCAAACGGTGCTGATGGTAGGCTTATCGTACGGTGACTTGCTGTGAGAGACAATTGCAGATTGTCGAGCCGCTAAGCGTGAACCAAGCAAACCGTAGCAGAAAGTAAAAAGGCCTCGCGACCAGGGCTGCACCAGTGAGGCTAATGGTAGTTAGGGAGAGAGACACTAACAAAGAGCTGCAGCACCCCCAACAGAGGAGAGAGACACACTGACAGACAAAAAGGAAATTGTGGAAAAGTTCATTTTTGTATGGTTGTGAAGTTTCAGCTGTATTTTCTGTTTTGTTTAGGATTACTAACCATTCATTTGTGTTTATGCGCTTGTATGTTTCAGATTCTTACGGTTAAAAATGGTCAAGATGCGTTTGTGAACACGTGTGGGCGAGTACATGCATGAAGCCATCTCTGCTCTCTGTGTTCATTATAAGGCCAAGAGACAAAGAAGAGAAGAATCAAAACTACATGAAGAGATGAAAAGGGCAAAGTGAATGAGAGTAAGAAAATAAATTGCCAAGAAAGTAAAGAGGAGAAATGAGAACGGTCCATCGCCATAGCAACAGCAGCATTTTTACATCTTGCTACAACTGCTTGATATCAGATACCAGTTCATGGTCTTTAAATATATAAAGGAAGTAAATGAGATAACGTCCATAAAATCTCACTCAAAGGCTGTCAAAGAGCAAGACTCTCGAGGAAGAACTACAAGTAAGTGCTAGTCGGAAAAACAAAAATGCTTCAGAACATGTATCAACATATTACACTGTAAATCCACATACAGAAAAGCAGATTAGAAATACTCAAAAATAACATCTATTTTCTAAACACGCCTTATCCTGTTCAGAGTTCAGGGCCTGAAGTCAAGCACATCGGGCACAGGATGAGAGGAGGGACCAACCATCAGTCTATTCAGATCACTAACTGCCTGGTATCCAGGTATTTTATTGTGGGATGAAACCAGAGCACCATGGGGTGTGCCAGACAGACAGCGTCAAGTCAGTTCAGTTTATTTATATAGGGCCAAGTCCCAACATAAGTAATCTAAGGGCACTGAACAGAATTTTTCACATACATTTCAAAAGCTATTAGTAAAACTTATCTAAGAAAGCCAGCAGATTGTGTTGAATGTTCACTTTGTTGCAGTCTTCCATCTTGAGCAAGCACAAAGGCAACAGTGGAAAGGAAAAACTCAGTTTTAACTGGAAGACACCTCCAGAAGAAACAGACTCGGGACGAGCTGCCATCTGCTTCGACCGGCTGGGTTTGAGAGGACAGGAAGTAGAAACAGACGAACACAATGAGTCACAGGTAAACTGTGAATTTATTTTGTTTTGTCCTTTAATAAAAAAAAAAAGACAACTCTAGGTAGGCCGGTCACAATAACAAATTTTGCTGGGCAATTAATTGACTCAGAAATTATTGCAATAAACAATAATATTGTTTGAAATTTGAACATAATTAGTAATTATGGTCAAATTTAAGACGAAATGTTGGTTAATTTTATTTAATTTTTTTGACGACCAGATGGCAGTACAAGACTGTTTGGACTGAAGGATGGATAGTGAGGGAGCAAGGAACGTGTCTCTTCAAGAAAAATGGGAGGGAAGCCCCTTGACATGACATGGGCTGTCTCTCCTTCCTTGTTTTCCGATTCTCAAAATGGTGGACGCTCGGTGTGGTTTGAGCTCTTTAGCATAGCATTTTCACACAAAGCTTTAATAAAAAAATATTAAAAAAATCAGTAAACAAGTTCTCAGCTTCTTTTTGCAGAGGAAAAAAAATTTAGACAATGGCACGGGTTTCAACCGTGAATTTTGGAGCTTCGACAAGATGCAGGTTAAAAAAAAAACGTAAGTCGGCCTGTTAGCTTCGCTCGTAGCTTAGCTTCTCAGCTTAGCTGCTTTTAACGATCCAAAAATGCGTATTTGGATGGTTAAATTGATTTTAAAGAGAAAAGAGAAATAATTGATTTTAAAGAGGGTCAGTCAAGAGTTTTTTTGTTCAAGGTGATTTCCATCTATCTTTTACTGGGATCACTGGTGCCCATATCCAGCAGTCATTGTGCGAGGGGCGGGGACACCCTGGACAGGTCTCCAGTCCATCACAGGGACTCTTAGAGAGAAACATTAATTCTCTCACTCACACCTAGGAGAGAGAGGAAGGGAGGGAGGGATGGATGGACAATTAAAACTAGGGATGCTCCAATCAGGTTTTTTGCTGCCTATCTCCGGTACCAGTCACATTGATTGGCTGTATATTTTTTTATTTAATTAAGATGAGAGCTACTTGCTACATGATCTGGAAAATAGCAACCACAAAATCACCTTAATTTGGACAAAACCCTGTTTTTATTTACTTTTTCAAAACAAAAAATATATTTAAAAAAAAACTTGCAGTCACAATACAGCAACTAAGTCAAAAGGACAACTGCAAACACTTAAATTTACCTTCTATCAGTAACAGAATCTTTAACAGATTGAAAACATTAAGGCTCTCAACAGACTAAATACTGCAGAAGATAAATGGACTGTACTTGTATAGCGCGTTTCTATTTTATCAAGACACTCAAAGCTCTTTACAACACAATCTGTGCCTCATTTACCCATTCATACATACTACTAGATCTCTTGAACAAATAATTCTAAAGAGACTAATCAGAGCTTTATCACATTCATACATCGATGGGACACATATAAGAGGCAATGAGGGGCTCAGTGTCTTTGCCCGGGTACACTTTGGCATGTGACTGCTGGTGGAATTGAACCCCCAACTCTTGCATTGGAGGACGACTGCTCTAACCACTCAGCCACAGCCGCCCCTTAAAAAGTCAAATACAAAGTCAAATAAATCTCAACTCATTGCTTAAATCTATATACAAGTACCACCGGACCTCTGCAAGCTAAAAAGATGATCGTTATCGGCACTGAAAGACATTGATCCCATACATTTTAATGGAAATTAACCGATCATGATCAGTGGCCGATCTATCGGAAAATCTCTACCTAAAATGCTACAAACACCTGTGGGAATTGGGAAGCCTAACCAGTTGTTTTAGATCAGTAGTACTAATGGTATACTGTAGTACTCTGCATAAAAGGACAGTGATCAACGCTAGCTCAAATTCCTGTGGTACCAAGAAGAGTTCAAATGGCTTTAGTGAATGGGACTCCTGTCTTTTCCTTGAGTCTTCTTCTGATCTTACAGTGGGTAACAGAGGTTCAGCGTCACTCAACAGACTAGTTCGCATCAGGACATCAGGAATAATTAGCCTAGATCAACCTGATGTCAATCACCCTTCTCTCACACGCTCACAGGTCATCATCTCTCTGGGTGACCTTACATTGCTAAACAGACTCCTGTCGCAACCCGTCCCTGACTCGACGCAGAGACAGCAGGACGGCATCAAAGAGACATAAGGAAAAAGGAAAGCTGACAGGTGTGCTAAGTATCTGAACACAGAGGACATCATGAAGACATGTAAAGCCGTCAGCGTACGGATATTAAACTGCATCGGGGGACACACTGACCAGCACAGATACATGAACTTTAGCCACGTGCCGCTCAGACACGCTGATCAAAAGAAGCTCGGTTCAAAAACATGGCATCCTGTGCAATTAATGACACCACTCAAGTTAAGGAAGAGGCTAATGGATCATCCCGGGCCTCAACTGTGAGCTGAAGGATAGTTCATCAAATTTCCCCTTAAAATACGAGGACACGGATAAGACTGAGACTATGTGGGTATTTTTGTAGGAACTTATGAGTTCAAGTGTAAAAGTGCAGTAGTTCTGCCCTCTCCATGCTCGAGTGAAATTTGTGCAAATACTCTGAAAGCAAATTGCTTAGAAAAGTCGATAGCAACGGGTGCCCGAGACGAACGTAAACAAAGTTTAAACCACTTTTGGACATGTGCAATTACTTTTATTCTTGTTTTAAATTCTTGTTCTTTGAGTCCTGCAACAAGCCAGTTCCCCCACAGGGATCATTAAAGTTTCATCTTATCTCATCTGCCCCATCCTTCTCTCCTCCACTATCACCCCCCTCCTCCAATCTTTCACTTAATTATGTCCCGTGAATGAAGTTCATCTTTCATACTGCCAGCAGCCGGCAGCGTGGCTCGCCTGTTCTGGCCCGTCTAATCATGGCTCAGAGGCTACACTAAATTTAGACAGTCAGCATGTGAAGCCTGGCAGGCCCTAATGGAGGCTGACGGATCGAGACGCACCGCTGATGTGTGAGGTACGCTTCTCTTGAAGCGGCCACAACCGCCGTTGACCAACAGCAAAGAGCTGAGCAACATTTTGTGTTCCTGCAGTGAAGCAGCGTCCTGACGCAGGACGTTCACGCCTCGTCAAATCCAGCGTTTGGATTTTAGCAGTTGAAGTGTTACTTTTAACAATGTGAAGTAAAAACGTTGAAAATTTGGCTTTATTGTAAGAATTTGCAAAGAGGATTATTGTTTTCTTCCACTATGACAAGCGGTACTGTTGATTTAAACGTCACAGCTAAAAGGACTGAAAACTGCTTAAAATTTTGGTGGGGGGGGGGGGGGGGCTCTGCTCAGTTGAGAGGGCGGGGC
>JARVJN010000883.1:5599762-5610849 GCA_031763805.1 Argolebias nigripinnis | reverse complement strand
GTTTCAATCTCTATCAATAGAAATTCCTACTAAGCAGTTTAACGAATGGAACCGCATGATTTCCAGATTTATATGGCAGAATAAGAGACCAAGGGTACGTTATAAAACATTACAATTACCTAGAGATAAAGGAGGGATGTCACTCCCATGCCTGGAAAACTATTACAGAGCAGCACAACTACAATTTATGGTTCACTGGTGTGAAGAGGGGTATGAATCAAGATGGAAAGAACTAGAGTTAAGTCAAATAGACATCCCCCTCCAGGCTCTGCTGGGGGATAAACACCTTAAAACCATATATTCAGATGAGTTGAGCATCTTTACAGAAGTCCCACTCAATATTTGGTTTAAAGAGTTCCGCAATCCTCTTTTAGAGAGGAAAATTAGGTTATTAAGATGGATAGAGCATGATAGGGGCTTCATACCAGCACAACTTGATTCAAAATTCAAACAATTAACCAGAAAAGGGATCACATCATATTGCATGATTTCCACTGGAACTGCTCTTGATAGTTTCCAACAATTGCAAGAAAAATTTGACCTTGACAAACAAGATTTTTTTAGATACTTGCAACTTAGGCATCACTTTGAAAAGAATATTAAAATACCGGAGAATTCTGATATTGATTTTATTAACATTTTCATTGATGCGTACAAAGGTAAATCTCATAAGAAGAAGTTGTCAAGACTATATGGGTGCCTAGAAGCCAATAAAAAATCATCAACAATATACATTAAAAAATTATGGGAAAAGGAGGCAAAAATATTACTGACAGACGAAGAGTGGCTAAACATATGCCAGATTAATGCCTCCACCACTAATTCAGGATTTTGGAGGGAATTTTCTTGGAAAAATATTGTTAGGTTTTTTATAACCCCCAAAAGAACATTCTCTCAGACGGGCAATCCGGAAGCAGGTTCCTGTTGGAGGCGATGTAATAATGTGATGGCTGACCACTTTCATATTTTCTGGGACTGTCCACTGATTTGCTCTTACTGGTCATTGGTTATTAAAGAGATAAAAGTAATCCTTGGTTTTGAGATTGAACACAATTTCAAAACCATATATTTAAGTAACTTACCAACTGAACTCAACACCGGGGATAAGTACCTGTTGAAAATATTACTGATAGCAGGAAAGAAAACAATAACTAGAAAGTGGCTTAATGAAAACCCACCGACAATAAGAGAGTGGTCAGCCACAATAGACGAAATATGTGAAATGGAAAAGATTACTTTCTATATAAGACTCCAGGAAAACAAATTCAAAAAAATATGGTTGAAATGGTTAACATACAAGGACTCAAGAAGTTGAGTACCACCGCTTCATCACCAGATGTAGTGGTGGGACTTGGGTGCTGTAAGGCTCTGCAGGACTTGACAGACATGGAATGATACTCCCACCTGCTGGACTATGACTCTTCATGGATCCTTAAATAACCTGTGACCTGTTAAATAATTCTGTGACCTGTTTTGACAGTCAGCTGTCAATACTATATTAATTTTATTTTCTTAAGCGGCATTGATATATCCCTTCCTTGGTGACCTTTTATTTTATTTTCTTTTTTATTTTCTCTTTTTTTGTTGTTGTTATGGTTTAACTTTGTATAAAAACTATAAAAATAAAGTATATAAAATTTTTTAAAAAGCAAGTGTTTTTGAATTTATAGTATTGTTTGCTCCAGGAGTTCCAGAGCGAGACAAAGGTGGTTTAGTATGGCAAGCCAAGTGTCTCATTAATAGCCACTTTTGCCTATTAATGAGGCACTTGGCTCGCTGCATTAGTCGAGGGCCCTCTAGTGGCTAAAAATGGTAGTGTTCAATATTTTCCATGTCAGAATGAATTAAACCGTCAGATCTCAGCCAAAAATTGGGTTGTAAATATGGAAGAAATAAAACAACAACGTTGCTTCACTGTTCAAGTCGCAGCTAATTTATGCAAAAAACTGTGACTTATACAGCAAAAATTAAGGTACATCCTTCTGGGTAAACTTGGGACAGAAATGGGTTGATGTTTTCAGGGATGGATCATCCCTGATGGATTTCCTGTTTACTGCTGGGTTGTTGTTTCAGACTGTTCACCAATTCACACGTTTCTTCCCGTTTGTGTAGCTGCTAACTCGGCTAACAGCTCGCGTTTTCTTTTCTGATCAGGCTGTGAAAGTCCCGACTGGAGAAACGTATGTTAACGAGGAGAGCCACCACTATGACTGCATGATGAGTGAAGATGCAGTGCTGGGCCATTATGTGGAGGCCAGTCTGCTGACAGAGTTATTTACTAATGAATGGGAATTAGTTTAATGACCTCATTAACATAACGACTAATGTTTAATAAATCACAGATATGGAGGAGCATCAACCAGCTAAAGTGCCTCTCATTTATTACGGCTTCATTTAATCATATACAGAATATTTGAATAATTTATGAGGCGGTCAGTCACATAAGATATTTATTTGATATATTTAGAATATTTTGTCAGGCGTATTCTGCACTTCATTTTCACAGACTAATATTAGTGTTTCTATTTTAGGCTAAATTCTTACAAAGGTGGTGTAGTTTTTGGTACTTCAGCATGATTGACTAACTTCTAATTATCCACCAGACAACACTAGCAGCCAGGAGGTTTTATTTGTTTTTCCACAGCTGGCCTGCTGCTCCACTCGGGTTTGGAAAATCTCATTATTTGTCTTCAGCAGACGCTAATAACTACTTCCTTTCTGCTTAGACGTGCCGCTTTGCAAAAGGCTCACTTGGAGGGAAACCGGAGGCTGGATCTGCATTAAAAACAAAAACCTAGCATCCTCAGAGATGAAGCGTTGCAGCTATTTCATCTAGGTGTCCGCAGCTAAACTGGGCTCAGATTAAGTTCATTTGCGGAGTTCAGGTGACAAATGTGTGCATTTTGGTTATTAAAAGGAATGGAGTTGATGTTTTCAGGTGGGGTTATGAACCTTCTGTATAGTTAATATCTTACCTGTTGTAGATAGCTCTTTGAACGAGCTTAGTTTGGAAAAACAGAATTGAATGCACGAGTTGTACAGTCTTTACTCTCATGAGCCACGTGACATGAGGTTAGAGGTCAATCAGAAGGAAAGCTCCAGCATGGCCGACAGCTTGCATGCTAAAAACCGTTAGCGCTCTTTTTATTTTCAATAAATATTTTAAAAAATGGCAACGATTACTGAAGATTTACAAAAGATTCCAGCAGCAGTGTGATCAGGGTCTAAAATATACTCTTTATTGTCCATGAAAAGAATTGTGGTTAAAGCCTACACAATAACTGAGCCGTTATTTGAATAATACTTTGAGATTTTCGTTAATGAAAAGTGTGTTATAAATTAAATTCATTATTATTATTATTAAATGCACCCTTTCAGGACTTTGAACAACAACAACAAAAAAACATACCTAAAACCAATTCAACATACAGGCACGTTAAAAATAATAAATAAATAAAAAAGTAAAGGAAGACAGTGGCACTAAGATGTAAATGAACAACATTTGAAAAAAACAGAATTACACTTGAAAAAACAAAATGAAATTAACCCTAACCGGAAGTGGACAAAATCACATTTGAAAAAAAAAAAAAAAAAAAAAATACGGAACCCAAACCAGAAGTGGTGTTTTTTTTAAATGCGTTTTTATTTATTTTTACTTTAACATAAAACAGAACAGATCAATGTACAATACATTATGGTTTGAGCTTGAACAAAACAGGCTAAAGGCTAGCCTGCTAACTGTACCTCCATTGTGTGTGTACTGTACATTGTTCTGTTTTATGTAAAAAATAAAATAAAAAAAAAGACACCAGTTCAGGTTTGACTTAAATCTAATTCCGTTTTTTGCAAATGTGATTCCGGCCACTTCCGCTTTGTGTTGTTTTTTTGTTTGTTTTTCCAAATGTAATTCCATTTTTTTTAATGTGTTTTGTTGTGCTTTTTCAACTGTATTTTTCCCCCCAAATGTTGTTCATTTACACCAAAAAAGACCCACAGTAAATCAATGCATAACCATGACTATCAAAGAAGTTGTGGTCTACCGGGTCTGTAAAAACCTTAAAAATACTCCTTATTTTAGGCTACTGATTAAAACGCCAACTGATAAACGAACAAAGGAATTCTTAAATTGATTAAATTTGTACGACAGAGCTCTAGATCCATCTGGTTGTTGGTAATAATTCAGAACGTCTTTAAACTACAAATAAATGACAATGGTGCAGTTTGTTGTCTTCTCGGAATTACTATTTAAATGTTGTGGTGCATCCTTGCGTTTTATTAAAACATGTATAGAACACGTAAAAAAAGGATTTTCATGATTTGTTGATAATATGGAACTTGGAGGCTGGACATATTAAATATATTCAGATAAAAAAATGACTTTGATATGTTGCTCAACCAGATTTTTCTGGCTTTTTTTGAAATACTGATTCAGAGACACCTAAAAATGAGAAATGCTGAAACGATGCACGACCATTCCATGTCATGAGATATTTGAAGAAACAGTTCCATGTTTATGTACCAGTGACTTCAATATCCTCAATCACAACTTCTTTTGGCAAAAATAAGTGAAATAACTCAAATAAATATAGGAGTTCTGCTAACATTTACTTTTTTTTTTTAAATGTCAGACTAATTGGACTTTTATCTCAATGACACAGCCTTTTTGGAGCATGAGTGCAATTCATGTTTTTTTTTTTTACAAGCTAACGGCTAATCTGAGTTAGCCAAGACCAAAGTGGATTAATAAAAAGTCCTCAAACTTCAATTGATACAACAGTTGATGTTAATATTTGTTAAACCTTTACGCCACTGTAGTTTCACTTCACGTGTTTTTTTTTTTTTTTTGGAAGCGCAAATTGTGTTAGCGGATAGCGGTTGCGCCTCAGGTGCGGCCTGGAGTGCTCCAAGCAGGAACATTCTTCTGCTGGATTATCAGTGTCAAATGTGACTTAAAGTGGTAGAAAGTTTCATAAAATAGTGTTTGCATGAATTGCTAAGAATATACAGTATATATATATTTAAATATTGGTGCTGCTTTAGGGCCTTGCTTTTGACAGCAGCTGGCTTAAGCTCTTGCACAAGGGAGACACTTTATTGATGTGTCATATTGAATGTGCATCTAAGAGAATGGGTTATAAACATAAATTACTCACCTTAGTCCAGTTCTTTTGAGTCCAGAACCTCAGGGTCCAAATCACACCTGATTCCAAGGAATAAATTTACCTCATGAGCTCCAGGTCAGCAGAGGCCTGTTGACGAGTTGTTGATTGAAACCAGGTGTGTTTCAACTAGAAGCATCAAACTATGAAAACACCATGAAGAACTTAATACTGTAAAGGAAATTCTAGTTATCAAGTCCGTAAAACATCTGAAATGTAGAGAAAGATTTGTCTGATTAAGTGACATGATCCACTCTGTCGTTAATAAAACGTAGCCTACATTCAACAAGTCCTATCTACTCATGTTTTGTCTGGCATTTAAAAATGTAGGTCTCAAATACAGTTTGATCATATTTATGTTTTACAAACAAAGATTTGAAATGTTGAAAAGTTTGGTTTAATTCCCTTCTGGAACCCGAGCGTCTGAAAGTTGGACATAAAAGTGCAACAAAGTACAGTCTATTTGTGACTAAAAGTTGTTCCTAACCGTTTCACCCCTTTACTTTTTTGTTGTTGCTATCAACGATAAAACAAAATACCTAAGGTTTGTGCACATATAAAGGAAGGTGAATTCATAAAACGGTTTACCTAAAAAAAAAGTGCAGTGGTTCAAGCACTCAGCCCTGGGGTGCTCCATTCAGCTTTGAAGTTAGTCAGCTTTTACAGTTGTCATTTCTTTTTTAGTTTCAAGTTCTCATTTTAATGATTTTGGTGTATAGATTTGTGAAAATTTCAAAATTATTCTCACATTTTTAAGACCAATTACCATAAAAGCTGAGCAACCGTGTTTGAGTTAAATATTTAACTAACCACTTAATGTTTTTTAATATAACACAGAAAGTAATAATTGAATGAACATATACAAGTGAATAATTTTTCGATTCAACCCGACTTAAAATGACCACTACAGCTAATTGACTTTTGTCTGACGCAAAATGGTCACAATTTTACACAGTATTTGGTGTGGTAGTAACTGAGAGTGATCCTCAACATGGCTCAACCCTGATTGTTAGCAAAATATCTCAAATCACAGAATGAATCTTAATGAAACTATCAGGAAGTAATCATTTGATGTGCATCTACAACTGATTAACTTTCAGTGTAAATTAAAGATGGCTGCCACAATTATTAACTATAGCAAAACACCAGAATGGCTATAGCACAGTCAGTTTTAAAAATAACGGGCTAAAATTCACCATAGTAGTAGGTGAGTCATCCCAAACTCATATTTTGGGAAGGATTAGAGGACATCTTGTCTGAAAGCCTGTAAGGTGGCAGAAAATATGCATTCCTTCAGTTAATCCTTGTATCTGTGCAGAAAACATTTAATCTCGTCTTTCAGATCAATTCCAGTAGAAGCTTCACCTCAACTGTGGACCTTTATTTATTTAAATTTTTGCAAAAGCCTAAAAACTGAATTTAAATTACACTGAATTCAAACTGTGCTGTCAGCAGGGCTGTGGAAAAAACTGCAGATAAACAAAAAAACAAACAGCTGAAGACATTCTCTCCCTAACTGGAACATCTTAGAAAAAAGTTATGGAGTCAAAAAGCTAAACATTTCTTTGATTTATATCCTCAAACTCTTTGAAACGTTCATTTTTTAAGATGGAGAAACAAAAACTACAAATTTAAGAACTACAAAAACCTTGTTATCTGAAGACTGAGCTCCTAAACCTGATTCAACTGGAAAAGGGAGAGGGAGTTTCAGGTAATTTATGCTGCCCTCGTGTGGTGGAGGCGATGAACTGCAGCTCAGGATTTTAACAAGAACTTTGAAAATCAAGCAGACAGAGACGTGATGGTATCATAAACTCATTTTCTTAATAAAAAAAAAGTACATCACAATCTTTTACAATTAACATGTTTTTTCAAAAACTCCATGTTTCTTTCTCGCTGTACATTTAAATCAAAATGGGTACAAATTCCTCTGAAATAACAGAACGAGACAAATAGAGGCCATTACAGCCGCTGTCACACATGGCTGAGGACTGCAGCGTCTCCTACAAAATAAATCACAAATAACCGACCGTGTACTCTGCTGTCTTTGTGCACGTTTCTCGAGTCGGCCAATTCGTCTGCGATTTGATCAAAGTGATGCAGGAGCCCTGGAGATTATCGATGTGCATCACTCAGATGTTGGAATGCTTCATAAAAAAACACTTAATTAACGAACACTGACACGCGGGACGTCGAACCAAACACTGCTTCGTTTAGTCGCTTATCGTCCTTTCAAAATAAAACTCGTACCTGCTTTCAGATCAGGTAAAAACTGAAAACGTTTCTGCAGGAACATTTAATCAAACAGGCTCAAAGCGATAGATCTCATCTTTTCAAGCACGGTTCTGTGGTGAGGTTATAAATAATCAACATCTTACCTGTTCAAGACAGAAAATTCGAATTTGAAAATATTCATGTAAATGCCTATTTAAACATTTATGTCGGTCAGTTTCTCGTTACACAGTTTTCCCAGCAGAAGTAACGCAATACTATCGCAGGAAGTGCTACAGCTGGCTGCTACTGCTGCTATTTGATGTAAATAACTAACAACAAATTTGTAGTGAAAGGTTTATAAGATAGATTTTGCATAAACTCCTTGTAGATTTGTTTAAGTTGGAAGAGCTGCACAATATATCCTAAATTTAGCGATATTGCAATAAAAATATCACAACTAATTACATTAAAATAGACAAATACTTCTAAAATAAAAGTTAATCAAATGCTCCGCCCACTCGCCTAAATGCCAACACATGGGGGAGTTGAGCGCCTAATAACACGCGTTTATCACAACCGATACGGTCATCGCAATATTTAATAATATTATCGTGCATGTCATATAATTGTGCAGCTTAGTCTTAGCTAAGCTAGGACTAGTCGTTAGCTCGTCAACATGGTCGAAACGATGCATTTCTCCAAACTGACATCAGGTAAACATCTACCTACAACAATTAAGACCTTTTTATAACCTTTACACAGAACTCACACTTTGAACATTTCTTATTTATCTTGTCAATGTATACTTTTCTAGTGAATCAACTGTGAAAAACAGTGCTGTTATTCCAGCTCGTCCTTAAACGAGTGACTTTGCTCAACTTTCTCCTCGGAATAACTAAATTTAACCATTTAAATGCTGAAATACTGCATTTGTTTCACCGCGGAGGACCCCGTCTTCCCCGCTCCGCGGTCAAAGGAGCTCAAACCGAGTGGTTTGAAATACGTTTTACAGCTTCCTGTAAACACGAGGCAGAACATGGCAGACACAAATCAAACAGTTTGGCAAAAACAAGCAAAATAAAAATAAGAAAATAAAACGCGATACATTCTGTTTATCACAGTCTTAGACGAATCGGGCTCTAAAAGGCAAAATAAAAGCTTCAGAATAGAGACAGATTTTACCCTGCTTGCATGTCTGACAGGTAAAAACAAAAAGCCACATTTGGGAAGGCAACAAAAAAATAAATAAACTCAAATTTAAAAAGCATTCAAGTCTAAACTGGTCAGCTGCGACTGTCAGCTTCATATCCAGTGGGCTCAGACTGAGGTCGAGAGAAGCCTCGACATTTTCAGAGTAAAAGGGCAGATAATCCCAGTGCTCTGCCTTACAGGATCTAAAGTGGTCACTCAGATAAATACCTTTTTTTAAAAACCAGAATTAAACAATCTGTCAAGGTTTCCCTTTAAACTACGATGGCCCTGAGGTGTAAATGAACATCTGAAGAAACAGAAACACATTTGAAAAAATTAAATTATAAAAAGCACAACAAAAACATTTGCAAAAACATAACTACAGTTGAACAAAATGAAATTATATTAAGCCAAAGCGGAAGTGGCCAGAATCACATTTGCAAAAACTGAATTAAATTAAGCGGTGCTTTAAAAAAAAAAAAAAACTTTATTAATATAAAACAACACAACAATGTACTGTAACAAGTTCAGTAGGATATATTGTATTTTTTAAATCCCTCACAAAAATTAATAATGAAATAAGTTTTTTATTTATTTTGGATTTTCAATTAAATAAACAACTGAACAAATAGTACATGGACTCAACACCCTTCATGAGAGTTTGTATTTGTATCTTGTTACTGTACATCGTTTTGTTGTTCTATGGTGTTAATAGAAATAAACAATAGAAACAAAATGTTTGGCTTTATTTAATTCAGCTTTTTCAAATGTGATCCCGGCCATTTCCGCTTCAGCTACTTCCGCTTCGGCTACTTCCGCTTTGGTTTAATGTAATTTCGTTTTTTCAAATGTGTTATTTTCCAAATTTTAATTCGTTTTTTGAAATGTGATTCTGGCCACTTCCGCTTCAGCTACTTCTGTTTCGGCCACTTCGCTTCAGCTACTTCTGCTTTGGCTACTTCCGCTTTGGCTTAATGTAATTTCATTTTTTCAAATGTGTTATGTTCCAAATGTAAATTTGTTTTTTTTCAAATGTGATGCCGGCCACTTCCGCTTCAGCTACTTCCACTTTGGCTGTATGTAATTCAGTTTTATTCAAATTATTATGATTGTTTTTTTCAAATTTAATTCTGTTTTTTTCAAATGTTGTTCATTTACACCCCAGGGCCACCGTATTAAACAGTTTTAGCCAAAAGCTTATAAGAGTCTGGGTCTCTAAAAAACACTAAAGTGTCTGATGTGGTTTGGCGTTAAGTTTCTACACGTCGAGTCGCTCCGCAAAGAGCAAAAATCCAGCTCTAAGAGAACGGTGCTTTAAAATAAACCGAAGCTTTATCCACCCTAAACACTCGTGCTTCGAAGCAGACAGACCTAAAAGACAGAAGGAGACGGAGGTGAGCCTTGGACAATAAATCCCGTCAGGTTCTACCACGTGAGCAGCAGCTGGGCTCAAGCAGAGCGAACGCAGAAGCAGCTCGCATCGACAACGTGAAGCGGTCAAAAGAAACCAAGCAGCAGTTTCAGGTAAAATGCAGGTAAAGTGCAAAACGAATACCAGAGGCGTGAAGAAAACTGCACACAGCCGAACTCGAGGCTTAAACTAACGGCTAAAGTTTCTTACTCCAAACTTTCATTTGGCGTAAAAACGACAGAAAACTGCACCGAGCGTCTGGTTTGGTGCAAAACCACAAACACCAGACGGGAAGTGCCACGGAGAACACACGAGCTGTTCCACTTGGTCCTGCGTAGTCAACCTGAGCTGCTGCTGAAATGATGGCGGACCCTGAATTGATCTACAACGAACAATAAAACCTCAGTGGCGTCCCTCAGGGAGCCGTACCGACACCTTATCAAAGGTTTGAGGCTTTAAAGGCTGAACTTGAATTAGATGAGACGGTGTTCATTCTGATTTGAATCATAAATCCAGTTACTGGTCGAAACAAGAGCGGTGCGTACGGCACGCCATTCGCCTGAAGATTGTTACACAGTGGTCCCTCGCTACTTCGTGGTTCACAGTTTTTCAACGATTGTCAACTTTAAAGTTACAGTAGTCCCTCTGTACTTAGCGGTTCTTTTATCGCGGACTCTATCGCGGTTTTTCTAAATAAGATCAGGCACGACACACAATTGGCTGATTGATGGATGAGCCGTACAATCAGCAAGAATTTTTAATTTAAATAATGTTAAATAATTTTCGCACCTGCTGCACATTTGTATAGCCCACACTGCAGGATAAACGTCCTGCTGCAGCTGATCGATCGGCTGTTCTCCGTGCAGCGCGGAGAAGTGGGCGTGGCCAAGAGCGCTTGCAGGTGGATGAGAGCAGCTGAAATCATGACATGCTGTGACCTTTTAGAGCATTTAGAATATTGCCAGAGTGTGGGAAGGATTTAAAATGCCTAAAATAAACTACTACTTACTAATTGTACTATGTCCAGGGGCGGTCGGCCAATAGGGGGCGCTAGGGCGCCGCCCCACTGGAACTTCTGGACCATTTTACATTGAAGACTAATTTAAAAATAT
>JARVJN010000883.1:5374073-5384815 GCA_031763805.1 Argolebias nigripinnis | reverse complement strand
CTGGGGAAATAGATGTGCACTCATAGACACCCCAAGGTGTGCCGTGGCCGGGGTTCGAACCTGTGTCCTTCGGATCCATCTTTTATGTTGGTTTTTTAATATGTAAAATGAATAAAAACTTTAATAAAAATCTTTTTGTTGTAGAGTCAAAACATTAACCGTCTCATAAACACTAAGCTTTTTATTTTTTATTAAAAAGAATTGTTTTATTTGATTTGTTGGGTCTATTTTCTTGTGTTTGGAAAGTTCATTTTAATCTGTTCTCAACAATAAAAGCATAAAATGAGTAGGTGTCCTATGGACGAACCAAAAAACTGATCGAAGTCAGTTACCGGTAGTCGCTACAACAGATTCAAAGGTTTGATGAAGTTGATCCACTTGTATGTAGATGATACCACGTTATCTTAATTTAAAAATGTCCAATTTCCCTCTTGATTATTTTATCAACTGCGATATTTAGTCAAGTTTTATGAATCATTATCCAAAAGTCTCCTTTCTGGTGGAAATCAGTAAAGGTTTTTGGTGCTTTGCACCATGAAGTGAAAATAAAAAGATTATAACCAAAGGTTTGTATTGTTTGTTCATATTGAGAAGATTATTTTTCATCCATTTTGCTGTTAAACCTAAACATTATTTGAAAAAGGATTAACAACTAATTTGTAGAAAGTCTGCATTGACCTCTTAAGCCTCTGGCCAAAATGATGTCATTCTTAAACCGCAGCTGTGGGCCGCACAAAATCACTCCAAGGGCCAGAAACGGCCCTCGGGCCGCACTTTTAGCACCGGTCGTTTAAACCATCAACCTGTTAGGAACTACTTATTATCATAAGCCCCCATGGCTAAATATGGCACAGTTAAAGTAAACCTATTTTCATTCAAGTGCACAGACCTGTTTACAGACTGTGAGAGCAGACAAACATATTTAACAATATCCTTAGGACAGAGCATGATGCAGCTTTAATGAATTATAAATCCTCATGATTTTTACAGTTTCCTTCTCGTTGGCTGCTTTTGGAAATATGTAGAAACTATGGATGTGGTTTACAGTTTTAGTTAAACACCTTATGTCAGAGGAGTAAAAGGCGCACTGATTACACATTTTTTTAACTGCCGATGCCACACAGACAATCGTACCTGATGCAAATACAGACACATCATTTAAATAAATCAACTAAAGCGGAACATTAAACTGATCTGCCAAAAGGATTTTCTTGAGGGAATGATCATGGGCTGTAGCAGGTGTGCATCCAGTAAATAATGATTTGACTAATCTTTAACTGTAAAGAACAAAGTCTTCTTTAAAAAAAAACAAGACGACTCAGGACAAATTCTTTCTATCAGAGTGGATGACTCCAAATCTAAATACCCTTCTCTGTAACAATTTCAAAAGGGCAACAAGTGTGAAATATCTTTTTAAACAAAGTATTTTAATGAGCATCTTCCCACAAGATGTCCACCAGCCTCCCTGGAGTGTTTCTGCCACAAAGTGAAGAAAAGTCCTTGAACTGTGTTTAACACCTGAGACTGTTTCTTCCTTTCACAGAAACCCACGTAAGAGCCACAACAAAGCAGCTCGGCTGTGAGGGTGCCCTGCTAGGAGCAGCTTTTTTATTACCCAAACCAACCACTTGCACACAATAGTTGATCGTTGAAAAGCAGCACAACCGGATCCGGCGCACAGCCTGCAGCAACCACTGCAACCGATCACGCAGTCGGCATCACGGCTGAAACCTGCCACTGTCTCTGTGCAGGAGAAAGTTCTGCATCGGCTGTCGAGTCGTACGTCGCACACATCTTCATTCAGCTTTAAGCATCTCAACAAACTGCAGTGAGTGAGAATAAGGAGCTTTACTCACCTGTGACAGAAATCGTCATGGGTGCCTCCAGGGGCCTGTCGTTGTCCAGGTCCCTGTTCAGCCTCAGATCCCCCGTGTCTTTGTTCAACAGCAGCAGATTGAGCTCGTTCCCAGATTCAAACTTGTACTGGAGCTTATCCGACACGTCCGGGTCGTGAGCCGGCACCTTTCCAATAATTCCTGTTGGGAAACTGTTGGACTTGTTGGTGACGTAGTTGTTGAAGATGATCTCGAAGTTCTGCAGCACGGGTTCGTTGTCGTTCATGTCCTTCAGGCGGATATGCACGGTAGCTCGGCTCACTAGCGGCGCAGACGTGGCCTGGACGACGATGACGTATTCGGTTTTAGTCTCATAATCCAAGTTCGTGAGCACAGTGAGGTCACCGTTATCCATGTTCAGCTGAAAAACCTCTGGGTTATTCCCTTCTATGATCTGGTACATTATCAGAGCATTGACGCCTTCGTCCGGGTCGGTGGCATTGATCCGGGCTACGATGGAATTCACTGGGCTGTTCTCCTCCACGTCAATGTAAAGCACATCCTTCTCAAACACAGGAGCATTGTCATTTATGTCTTTTACAACTATGTTAACAGAAACAGCTGCTTTCAGAGGAGGAACTCCCCGATCCACAGCAAAGGCCTTCAAATTGTACACAGGGACATTCTCACGGTCCAGTTTACGGTTAGTTCTGACGATACCAGAGTAAGGCTCGATCATAAAATCCTCCACTCCGTCATCGCCACCTTGAAAGGTGTAGGTCACTCTGCCATTAGAGCCAGAATCTCTGTCTGAAGCAGAGATCTGGAGAACACTGGTGTACTTCGGTGCATCTTCAGGTACACTCCCTTGGTATACATCTCTGAGGAACTGGGGAGCATTATCATTAGCATCCAAGATGATAATCTCCACATAGGTGTTATCAGCCTTTGGGGGGATGCCATTGTCCCTGGCAATAACAACTAAAGTGTATGATGCCTGGTCTTCATAGTCAATCTCGATTTGTGTTGTGATGGCACCTGTATCCGGGTCGATTTTAAACTGAGGAACATTGGACTCCATGAAATACGTGATGCGAGCATTCTCCCCTGTATCCTCATCTGTGGCACTGATCACCACCACGGTAGATCCAACCGGCTTTGCTTCACTCAGAGTTATCTGGTAGTTGCTGCTTTGGAAGACGGGCTGGTGCGTGTTGGCATCAGTCACGTTGATGAACACCTGAGCTGTGTCGTAGCGCGTTCCATCGCTGGCGGTTACGGTCAGGACAAACTGTCGCTCCTGTTTGTAGTCCAAAGGGAGTGCCAAGGTGATAAGACCACCACCGCTTTGACTAGTGATGGCAAAGCGGTTTCGGGTGTTGCCACTGGAGATCTGATACATCACCACACTGTTGATGTCCCTGTCTATGGCGGTCACTGTGAACACACTGGTCCCCACCCCACAGTCTTCATTTATCCTCAGCGAGTAAATCTTCTCAGTAAACGTGGGTGCGTTGTCGTTCACGTCCAGCACCATGATGCTGATGCTGGCTGACGAGGACATCACTGGTATCCCATGATCCCTCACCTGCACAGTAAACGTGTAAGACTCTGTAGTCTCCCTGTCCAGCTCTTTGCTCACCGTAATCCAACCAGTGCTGTTGTTGATGGTTAATGGAAAACCAGGCATGGTGTCAGTCAGCTGGTAGTCTAGACGAGCGTTCTCTCCAGAGTCACTATCAATTGCTTGAATGTGGATAACGGAATATCCGATGGGCACATTTTCTAACACCGTAGCCTGGAAAGGTGTACTAACAAACCTGGGCTCGTTGTCATTAATATCCACTACTTGAACCACCACCATCCCTGTGCCGTTGATCAGTGGAGGTCTGCCACAGTCCTGAGCTTTAATCCGTAGATTGTACTCGCGGATGATCTCGTAATCCAGAGAGTTGATGACACTGATCCCACCTGTGAGGATGTTAATGGAGAACTGGCCTTTAATGTTGCCACTAATGATGCTGTATTGAACTTTGGCGTTGCTTCCTTCATCTTTGTCCGTTGCTTCCACCTTGATGATTTCTGTGTCGATTGCAATGTTCTCTGGGACCTGTACGACATACCTCTTCTCACTGAACTGCGGATAGTTGTCGTTCTCATCCTCCACAGTGATGTGAACCATAGCGGTGGCGGTCAAAGGGCAAGGGTCTTTGCCCTGATCGTTGGCCTCAACGATCAGCATGTACTGGGCCTGGGTCTCCCTGTCGGGTCGCTCCCTGATCCTCACCAGGCCGGTCTGGTGATCAATTTCAAACACAGAGTTTATGCCGTCTTCGTTCACAATTTTATAAATCATGTTGGCATTGGAGGGGGCATCGCCATCAGTGGCGCGGATGGTTATCACCTCAAAGCCGACCTCCACGTTCTCCTTGATGCTGACGCGGTAATCGTATTGCTCAAACGCTGGGACGTGGTCGTTTTTGTCACTCACCGTGACGGTGAGTAAAGCGGCGGTGGATCTTCTGGAGGCGCCGTTGTCAGTCGCGATAACTTTGAACACGTGGATGTCTTTGACTTCTCTGTCCAGCGCTTGGGTGGTGGCTATGCTTCCCGTCTTTGCATCGATTTGGAAAAAGTTATCAGACCTCTTGTCAAATAACGCCTCCATGCTGTATTCCAGCCTCCCAGCCTCTCCGTCGTCCGTGTCGGTTGCTTTCAGGGTGATGACCCGAGTGCCTGGGGGTTCATTCTCGGGCACAGACACCTGATAACTGGAGAGCTGGAACTGCGGAGAGCTGTTTACTTGTCGCTTCCTCCTGGTCATCAGTTGACCAGGCTCTCCGTGGGCCGTTTGTGATGAGGATCCACGTTCAAGGGTCAAGCTCAGGTGCACAGTGAGTCTAGTGCAGTGCAACTCCAACTTTCCTCCATGCTGCAGACACAAGCCATGCACCAGGAACAAATCCCCACGTCTGAACACAGCAGCGAAGTCTTCTCCAACACATCTGGAGTTTAAAGTTGGCAACAGTTCAGTGACATTCAACAACAGCTCACCTGCGTGCGAACAGGTGGATCCATTCAGGGTCAACACATGTTTCATGTCCTTTCTCTTGTACTTAATGAAACAGTCCTGCCCGTGGACGAACACGCTGAAGCGCGTGACGACCGCGCTGTTCCCGGACTCCTCCGAGGAGGAGCAGAGGAGCGCGCGGGACAGGCGCACCTCCCCGCGGCGCCTCGCGACGTGGAAGAGGTCCCGCACGAAGCCGGGAGGTGATGAAGTCCCGTCCGTTGCGTGAGTCCAGCCCGCGAGCAGAGGGAGCAGGAGGGAGAGCCACAGCTCCATGCTCCACAGGTCACTGCAGCTCGTAAAGTGAAGGACTCTTTTTACTTCTGTCCCTCATGGTGAAGCGTGAGGAGGCGCGCGCTCCGTACTGTCCCGTGTCCACGGCGCGAGGACACACAGACTTTAAAGTGAAGCTCAAAATGGCTCCGCCACCTCCTCCTCTGCTCATTTCCATAAACCTGCTGTTCTCCCCCCTTAGGGAGCTTTCAGGTGGAGGGGGTGGGAGGTTGCTATGGAGGTTTGGGAGGAACCAGAATCCTAATTTAAAAAAGTTCAGCAAACTGGAATAAAGTTTAAACCAGTCAACTGAAATGTATTAAAATGTTTAAAAACACACTTCATATTTAAAACCTAATTAATAAATCATTATAAAGTAGAAATATGCACTTTATTTTGTGAACAACTTAAATATTTAAACTCTATCATAACTTTTTCAATTATGTAGCATTCGCTTTAATGAAATCGAGAGGCTTTAAGAGACAAACTTAGTTGGAAGCCTCATTTTGAATATATTAGAAATAAAATTGCAAAAACTATTGGAATATTGTTAAAAATAAAAGATTTAATAAATGTAAAAGGTTTGCATATTATATACTATTCCTTGGTTATGCCCTACTTGTTATATTGCTCAGAGATATGGGAAAATGCAAATAAAACTATTGTCGTATAACATCTATATTTCCTGGGCAAACTTATTACATTCCAAAAAATATGCATTACTGTTTCTAATTTTCTGCAGTAATTACAACAACCTGTATCTTAATTATTTTAAGGGTACTATTTAATCCTGTATTCCGAACCTTATTCTGGATATAATATCTTCTTCTTTTTTAAGTCTATTACATTTCCTGGATTTTTAATAAAGTTAACCCAAAAAAAAAAGCAATTAGGCTTATTAATAAAGTGGGATTTGTGAACCAACTAATAAACTTTTTAATTCAAATTCAACTTTAAATGTAATGACATTGTTTATATAAAAATACAGGAAATAATGTATAATGCACTGAATAAAAGTCTTCCTTATGTATTTCAGAAAAGTTAAAAGAAAGTAAATATAATTTATGAGGTTTGTTAATATTTGAACAAGCTAAAGAGAAAAATAAAGATGTATTTCAGTTATCGGTGTGAAACTGTGGAATGAACTGAATGATGATCTCAACTTGTTTTTTTGGTGATTTTTAAGAGCCTTAAAATGTCAAATGTTATGTAGATGGATATATGTATTGTGTAACATAATGTATTATATACATGCATATTTAAATATAAGGTAAATGTTTGTATGTGTACTTCTGTATATATGTGGACAATAGATATGTCATTATAGTGTAGGCAAATACAAGCCTTGACTTTAGCCTATTACTTTTTTGGTAAATGATTGATTAACCATTATATTTATTTTCCTTTTTTTTTATAATATTTTTAATTTACCAAAATAAAGTTGAGGTGAGTTAATATAATAGTTAATTATTAAAGGACAATTTAAAATTAAACATGTGCTAACACGATTAGCTAACGTGTAAATTAGCCAACATGTAGATTAGCATGATAAAATTAGATTTCTCGCAAAATAATGATAATAGCCTGATAAATATTTACTAGGTTTAATAAAATTAAGATATATTAATAAAATAAAAATGTGCCACTTTTCTAACGGTTTTCAGTGTACACGACTAGCTAAGCTAAAAATACAACTTTTTATAATTTATTCTTGGAAATTTCATTTACCTGTTTTTTTTTTATTCGCACATTTTCACCTCAAAAAAGTTGAATAGAATCTGTTTTTAGTCAAAAAGGGTTTGTATATCAGAATATAAATGTATATATTAAAAGAACAGTAAAAAAAATATTCTGTGCTTTGCTGAGATTCTCCGAGTGATTTAACTAAACATTTAACTAACTTCTTTCTGCTACCTTTCATTTTTTTTATATTTTGTACATTATCATTTATGGGATTGTCTTGTATTGTTTCTTTTGTAAAAAAAAAAAAACGAACAAATTTAATAAACATAAACTAAACATTAAACATTGAGCATGCATCAGGGTATTAACTAAACGTTAGTGATTTAACAGCTGTCCTGCAGCGCTCCCGTGTGGTCAAAACATGAAACTGCAGGCGAGAGCATAATTTATTTTTTTACTTTTACATTAAAGTACCGGTACTTGATTTAAAATAGAAACCATATTTTTTCTCTTTGTCTTTTATATTATAATCCTAAATAAAACTTCACATTTAGTTTGTCCAACCAAATAATTGGAACAATAATGTCTAATTAAGTAAATCCAATAATGATGTTGTTTTACGTCGCATGTTTGCCTTATTTTAAAAATGCACATTTAACTATTTTTATTAAAAAAACATGATTTGTCAGCTTATTTGAAATATAACAAGAAAATATAAAAAAATGAGAAATGATTGCACACAAATTAAACATATATTTTTTGTTTAAATTACAGTAAAAGAAAGCAAAATACATCTAATGGTACAGCATCCTTAAACAACAGACATGGACTTCAGTCTACATAAAACACAGAATGTAATTCTTTTTCCCCCATGTGAAAATTTAAAAAAATAAACTCTGCATTTTATAAATTTAAATATTATGTACACCATAATTAGCAGCTGTTTAATTTTAGTGTCACATTATCAGTCTTCATGTTTTCACTCAAACATGGCGGTTACCTAAAAAAAGAACAGCTGTGACACCACTGTGGACATTTTCTCTGTCCACAGCAAAGCTCCAGGTGATGCAGCTGCTTGTTTGGAAAAAAGTTAGGATACTTTTTGAGTTCATAAACCATTTCTTTCCTCAGCACCTCGTGGTAAACCTCATTTGATAAATGTGTTTGAACACTGAGCTCAGCCTTCGTGTGAGTTTATTTCAGCTGGCAGGTTCAGGCGTCGGCTGATGTTTCTGCTGACTGCTCGCCACAAAGCGCTCGCCGCCCCTCTGCAGCGTGTATTCACTGGGGCCCAGCTGGACGATCTTCCCGCTGCCCAGACACTCGTCGCCTCTGTAGAGCACCGCGAACTGTAACAGAAACGAACAGAATCTGTTTCCTCATTACAACTGACCCATGCAGGTAAAAAGTAAAACCTTAACTTTGGTGAATCTGGCGTTACCTGTCCAGGTGTGAGAGCTCTGAGCGACTGCGAGAGCGAAACCCACAAGGACCCGTCCGCGTTCAGCGTCACCGCGCAGGGAACTGCAGGGCGCAGAGGGGAAGCTGTGAGCTCGAGTTAAACGTCTTGTAAAGCTGAAAGCAGAACCCACCGAGAGGCATCTGGTGGATGAAGCGGAAGTGACAGTCCAACATCTGGGTCCTGACCAGCTCGGGAGGCGGGGCCACGGCGATCCAGTGGAAGCGCTCGGTTCGAAGCGTGTCACAGAACAGAGCCGGGTGGTTGGTGGTCGGAGCCTGAAACATGGCAAAATGAATCAGAAGATCTTTTAAATCATTAAGGCTAAATTTCATATACACAAATGTAAATTTTTGAAGAAAAAACCTGATTTATCTGTTTTTTTAATTGAATTTAAACAATATTTACTTACAATTAGACCCTCAACTAATCAAAAGGCAAAAACAACAATATGGGCCTGCTCTCAACTTGGGATTGTGGACAAACTTTTTTATAAAAAAAATTTTTATTTTATACACAAGACTTGGCACATATATTGCATGTACAATTGTTTTCTTTTTGCAAAAATAATATGACTGTAAAACTTTCAGTTTATTTTGTTCGATTTATGTTCCCCCTGGCTATTCTTGTCTTTTTCCATAGTTATGTTCAGTTACAGTATATTGTTCTTATTTTGTGATGTTGAAAATAAAGATTTATAAAAATAAAAAAAAACTGAAAGTTTATTTTTGTTACATTGATTTTCACCTAAAATGAACTCATCCTTAAAACTTGCTGTCAATAAAATATCTAAGGCTCAGATGAGGATTTAACTATTTTTACTACAACATTTAAATCTTAATGTTTACCCTGGTTGTTTACAAGTAAACAACAGAAGGTAAACACAGTTGTTGTTGTTGACAGAGTTATTGACAGGTGTAGGAGCTGCACCCACCTGCTGAACATACTGAGGAACTTCTTGAACCTTCTCAAAGCTGGACTCGTTCGGGGTGAGCATGAAGAACATGGCCCGGAAGCCTCTGGACGCAGAACCGAACCCCTCGGCCATGTTCGCTTCGTCAGTTTACCTGTGCAGGTGGGTTGCCAGGTGTGTTGCCAGGTGTGTCGGGGCAGAGCTCGGTGGACCTGCAGCCACTGCTCCTGCTCTGTCACATCTGAAGAAGTTCCTGTGTGAATTATTTATTTATTACTGGAAAACTGGGTCAGGTTGCGTCACAGCGCGCGTGGCTGAAGTTCTGACGAGCAGAAAACCGAACCCGAGCCGGTCCAGATCATCCTCAGGGCTCTGTCAATGGTCCTGTTCACTTTTTAATCCGCGGGATTATCCGCCTGTTTCTCGTTCTTCTCGGTGATTCGGGACAAGATCACGCTTTTTCTCGCTTTTTCTCGCGAGACTTGAACTTGACTCTCCTGGTGTAAAGTTTAAACCAGGAAGTTTGACTGTAGTTTACACAGTAACTGCTACAGTCAAACTTCCTGTTCACACTGTGGTCACTGCTGAGAAGAGCAGGCACCATGTGTTTGTCTGTTAGAAAAATATCTAATGAGTCAGTGGACAAGTGACAAAAACTCCTTGGACCTGCATGAGATGAACTTTTGGAGACCACCAGAGTTCACGGTGTCGGCCACTAAACCTCAACCAACACGAAGCATAGTTTTACACAAAGTGAGATGTGGTGTGGTAGTAGCTGAGCATCACACTCAGCACGAAGAAGTTATTTAATTAAATGTGTTTGGATGATGTCACACTTGTTGGTTTCATAATGTGTGGGTTTAATTTACATTTGTTCATGATTGAACTGACCTGTTCATTTAATTCACATGACTGGAGTACAGTCAGTGTCCCCGAGGGACTTGAACTGTGAATGTTTTTTTACGATGAGTGTTTTTTCTGGACTGGCATTAAACTGGGAATACAAGTATTAAAGTGTGTAGGAGTTACACTGTATAAGAAGAGAGGCAGGTTTCATTTTTTGCTCATCAACGCAGATAGATCCTGGTGAGAGGAGGAGGAGCAACGGCGGAGCCAGGGGGTGGCCAATGGTGGCCTTGACCACTCCAGTTACAAAGTATTTAAAGAAACTAGATTTTTTTTTAAAGCAATATAAAAACTAGAAAGCATAGTTTACTCAAATTATATCTGAAGTGTGTGTGTGTGTGTGGGTGGGGGGGGGGGTGCGTATGTGTAGGCTGGAGACCTGTCCAGGTGTCTCTCATCTCTCACACATTGACTGCTGGACATGGGCACCAGTGCCCCCCGTGACCCAAAAGGAAGAATTGGGTAAAGGTGATGGATGTGACCATCGCCATAGATCATGTTCAGGATGCTGTTGTTACACCGTATTATTCATTCATTCATTCAACCTTTATTTATACAGGCTAGCCTCGTTGAGTCACGGGGACTCATTTACAAGAGGGACCT
>JARVJN010000883.1:4934576-4947392 GCA_031763805.1 Argolebias nigripinnis | reverse complement strand
ACACACACACATATATGTGTGTGTTATTTGAATAAGCTATGCTTTCAGATTTTCATATTGCTTAGAAATATAATTTTTACTAAAATGACTGGGGTTGTTGATTAATCAATGGTGATCAAGGCCACCACTGGCCACCCTCTGGCTCTGCCCTTGTACCAGTTGGTGAATTGCTCCCTCCACTCACCAGGATCTGTCACTCTGTGCTGCCTCGGACAAGCACAAAAAATAAAACACTTCCTCTGTTCTTGTCCACGGTGTAACTCCTTACCCACTTGAATATCTTGCAGCAAGTTCCACTCCAGAAAAACACTCATCTTGTAAACTAAACCGCTTGTTTTTGTCGCCTAGAACTTTTGCGTTTTGACACAGCTTTTGTCTAATAAATTTATTCAGATTGAAGTTGCATTTTCCTAACGTTAAGAACCAATAATGACATGATGCATTCATATCTTAAAGGCTCTCATTTTCCTGTCTCTTACATGAAGTTCAATGTTGTGATTTGTTCTGAAGGTGGATCTGGAGCAGGAGCTCAGCTCCGACTTGACTGGACTGTGTGGGAAACAAGACTCTGGTATAACGTCTGCACCACATAAATCGTTTGAAATCGTTTAAAAATCTTATCGGCAGCACAGTGAAACGATCAGATCAGGAGTATTTTAAGATTTTATCAGATCTAAAGACCAAAAACTACATGAGATGCAGGTTAAAAATGAGACATTTGTGTATTACTTTGAATGAACTGAAAGTTACTTGTTACCCAAACACTTTAGGTGTTTATTGTCCATATGTACTGCAGAGGTATCTGTGAGAAGTTAAAATAAACAAACATCATATTTTTATATTTTAATCCTCACAAACTAACTGCAAATGAACTTAACATGCAGCCCCAGTTTCATAGACTTAAGATAACTGAGCCAAGCTTCATACATTTGTGCATCGTCACTAGACGGAGTGTCGTGCACCCATTTTTATCAGCTCGTTTCTAATTTCAAGGTCACAAATCAAGGTCAAAAGTCGTACAAGCTCTTTGCCATGGCTATAGATTGCTGTAAGTTTGTTGACGGGTGTATAATGTACCGTATGCAGTAGTCTTGTTTCACTATCCACTAATCACTGAGCCTTTTTTATAGACTTGTCCCAGATACATGCATCGTTTCGCAGGTTTGAAAGTATAAATTTCCCCATCCACCTTCAAACTTATTGCTAGTTAAAGTAAAATTTGACCCGTTTAAATAAAAAAAATCACTTCAGTTTGTTCTGATTTGGAGAAACCTGATTAATTCATCTTGAAATACGAAACTTTGTTCCTAAATTTTACAATGAATTCCTCGTTTCATCATGAAATGACCGTTGTGCTGACCGTTAAACTGTTAGCTAAAACAGATTTGATGATTAATTTTTTGTATTTTAATGTTTGTTTTGATTCTCTCAGTAAGCGTCCAGCAGCTGATTTTGCAGTTTGTCCTTTCTGCGGGCACGTGTCAAACCCGAGATCCGTCCTTTGTTTTAAATACAGTGAGACACATTTTCACTCTGAAACACATCAAAGTACTTTTTACTGTGTCAGACGTGCCACAGGAAGCTGTTGCTGTTTTTAGAAGAACACTCAGCTGGTTCTGGTTCTGGTTCCAGGTGTGCAGGCAGTTCTTCTCCGAGTCTCTGGAGTGCCTGCTGTCCAGGACCCCGCAGTACATCCGGCTGTGCGAGCAGAACTTCTACAGCTACGAACGCAACACGGACATCTCCTGCGCTTTCTTCCAGGAGGTCGTTCTGATGTGTGGAAGAAGCAGCCACATTTGGAACTCGTGGAGAACCCTAACCAAATGTGGTGGGTGGAAATGTTCTCAAGAGTTCAATCCTTCAAGTTTCTATTAAAAAAATATTTAAAAAGCTGCTTCAATTAAAAACACAAGTTTAATTTTCCCAAGGTTTTAATAGCTTTTAGCGATGAGTGCTAATTTCAGCTTTTTGCTACAGTTTTGCTAAATTTAAGATTATTTTACTGATGGTTTTGCTTGTTTTAGGTATTTTTGCATGGAGGTGCTTTTAACATTTATTTCCATGATTTTAATAGTTAAAAAAAATCTGGTTTGGCTTATTTTAGGGTCTAGCCACAGTTTTGCTAATTTTAGCTTTTAGCTATGTCTTTGTAAATTTTAGCTTTTAGCTACCATTTAGATTAAAAAAAATATACATTTTTTTTGCCCTAACGTTTTGCTAATTTAAAATGTTAACTATAGTTTAGCTCATTTTAGCTTTTAGCTACTGTTTTATTCATCTGTTTCTGGCTGTTTCTTTAAATTTTTTAGCTTTTAGCTACAGTTTAGCTAATTTAAAATTTTCTCATTTTAATTTGTTTTTTTCCCTAAAGTTTTGCTCATTTAAGATTTTAGCTATACTTTAGATCATTTTAGCTTTTAGCTACTGTTGTATTTAAGTATTTGGCTATGTCTTTACAAATTTTATCTTAGCTACAGTTTAGCTAATTTGGGTTTTTTATTTTAGTTTTTGTTTTTTCCAAAATTTTTGCTCATTTAAGATTTTAGCTATTTGATCATTTTAGCTTTTAGCTACTGTTGCATTTAAGTTTTTGGCTATGTCTTTACAAATTTTAGCTTTTAGCTACAGTTTAGCTAATTTAGTTTTTTCCTCATTTTAATTTTTGTTTTTTTTTTTCCCCTAAAGATTTGCTCTCATTTTATATTTTAGCTATAGTTTAGATCAGTTTAGCTTTTAGCTACTGTTGTACTGTTGTTTTTGGCCATGTCTTTGAAATTTTTATGTTTTAGCTAGAGTTTAGCTTTTTTTCTTTTATTTTTTTCTTTTTTCCTTAATGTTTGCTCGTTTAAGATTTTAGCTAATTGATCATTTTAGCTTTTAGCTATTGTATTTAAGTTTTTGGCTATGCCTTTACAAATTTTAGCTTTTAGATACAGTTTAGCTAATTATTATAGATTTTTTTTTTCCCCCTAAAGTTTTACTCATTTAATATTTTAGCTATTAGATCATTCTAACTTTTAGCTACTGTTGTATTTAAGTTTTTGGCTATGTGTTTACAAATTTTATGTTAGCTACAGTTTATCAAATTTTTTTAAATATAATTTTAGTTTTTGTTTTAGCTATTTGATAATTTTAGCTTTTAGCTACTGTTGTATTTAAGTTTTTGGCTATGTTTTTATAGCTTTAGCTAACATTTAGCTTTTTTATTTCCTAAAATTGAGCTTGTTTAAGATTTTGGCTATAGTCTATCATTTTAGCTTTTAGCTACTGTTTTATTAGTTTTAGTTTTTGGCAATATCTTTACAAATTTTAGGTTTTGGCTACAGTTTAGCTAATTTTGATTTTTCCAATAGTTTTTCCTAATTTTAGTTGTTGCTCATTTAAGATGTTAGCTCTAGCTCTTAGCGTTAATCTACAGTTTAGCTTCTTTCTTTTTTTTTCTTCCTTTTTTTCTAATTTTAGTTTGTTTTTTCACCAACATTTTAGCTACTAATTAAGCTATTTAATTAAATTTACCTATGTAAGTTTTTGGCTCTGCTTTTACAAATGTTAACTTTTGGCTTCTGTTTTGCTTCTCTTAGCGTTAAGTTACAGTTTTAAAATGTTTTAGTTTTTTTTGTAATCTTTTTGGTAAGCTAATGGATTTTAGCTTACGGCTAGTCTTCTTTTAGCTTGTGTTCTGTTGATTTGTCTTTTTTTATTATTCTTAAAATCTAGATTTCTGCATAAAGTGCTGTTCTAATTAAATTAATTTTTACACTTTTACCCAAAACGTTTGATTGAAATGTGTTCTTCCGTTTGACGCTGCCGTCTGCTTGCCTTGGCGAGCGTAGCTCCTCCGACGTGTCCTGGAGACCTGGTTTTTGTAGAAGAAGGTCCTGCCTTCATTCCCAGCTGCTCCATCCTGGACCCCAGGATCACCAGCCAGGACAACATCAGCTCTTGTGTTTGCCCAGATGGTAAAAAGTCGACTACTTGTGCTGTTCATGTGCTCGTTCATGATCCTTCTTACTAAAAACTGACGCCACGTTACAGGAAAGGTTCTGAACGACCAGTCGGATGGACACCTGTGTGTTCCCACATCCACATGTCACTGTGTGTTCAGGGACAAGATCTACCAAACTGGATTTGTACGGAGCACCAAGTGTCAGACATGGTAAATAAACTTGAGATTTAAATAGAATTTCTGTAAAAGTTATTTAGTATTAGAGGCCAATTGGGATAAATTAACCCGATGCAATGAGATTACGTTTCTGTTTGAATCATTCACTCCTGATTATGTTTAAAAAATAAATATGCATTTTTGGTTTCATGGAAGCAACACAGAAGAAAAATTAAGGTTTAACAAACAAATCAACTTAATATCCATATTTCCAAAATTTGGGTGCAGGAAACAGCAACTGGGATGCCAAGTAGAAACAGAAATCAAATTTACTTTAAAAGTGTTAGCCAATGGTGTATTTAGTTCCAACTGTTAGCAACATTTTCATCGGGGTCACAAGTCTGAAACGTTAATGTCAAAAGCTGAAAGGTTTGTGAACTTTTGGCCTGCATTACAATACAGTAATAAGAACTTTGTTTTGAGATGATTAAAACAGGCTCTGCTCTCAGTGTGTGTAATAGCGGAACGTGGCAATGCTCTGAAAACTACTGCCCAGCCAGATGCATCATCGAAGGCCAATTTGTAAAGACGTACGATGGCAAACAGTACTCCATTCCTGGGAAATGTGTTTACTTGGCCTCAGTGGTAAGATTTTTTTAAAATTTCCCCTACAGTCTATATTTCTCAGTATTGTCTGTTGTGCTAACTGCAAACATTTTTCTTCAGGGGTTCAACTGGACCATAAAAATTGAGTTTTCTCAAAAGGAACCTTCCCTGAAAACTGTAACCTTCCAGATTTTCCAGGTACGAACAACCATAAATGATTTGATCAATCCGTCAGAATCAATGTTAAGTTGGGAAAAAACAAATGTAACTTTGGAATTTTCAGGAAATTTATACCTTCACGCAAAGTATGGTTAAAGTTGGAGACAAGGCGATAACTGAGATTCATCAGTCTGGTAAGAAGAAGAAGAAGAAGAAATTGTTTCATTCACCCTGCTTTTTAGCTCAAGGTATTTAATTCTATACCAACCACTTCTCAATCTGTGACACTGGACAGAACACGCCCTGGTTTTCTGGCAGTCCTCAATGTACGTTCTGGTCCACACAACCTTTGGTTTGAAGATCCAAGTCCAGGTGTTTCCTGGAATCCAGCTGTACATCACGCCGCCAAGGGACAACGCTGACATGCTCTCAGGTTGGAAGCCATGAAAGGCGTTTCTTTGTCGAGTATAAACGTCCAAAAGGAGCATTCAAACTGAACTGTTGTACAAACTCTTTGGCTCCTTCTTGTTTGTATTTCAGGTCTTTGTGGGAACAGAAACAACGACACGACGGATGACTTCACCACCAGCAGTGGGATCATCGAGAACTCAGCCAAACTTTTTGCTCTGTCTTGGAGTTTGGGCACATGCTTGGAGAACATTCCCAACCCCTGTGTCAACACAGACCAAGGTACCCATTAATGCTCAATTCAGATTAATATTTCGCTTTGGTAAGCTGGTGTCAGAGCACCAAGGCCATCACCTTCGACTGCTGCTTATGGCCTCCTGCAGGTGGTGGGCCCACAGGAAGGCAAACCTATGTAGCTCATTCAGGTTAAGCCAGACCAGGCCACTTGGATAGACACCCAGTCACCAGGTTCTCACTGACCAAGCTCCAGGACTGGGCCTTGGTGACCCATGTCTCGTCAAAAGACATTGAACTGCTTGTTGTCTTCTGTCCTTACACGTGTCGTGAATAGCTCTTTGGTTCTAGGTGACGGAAAAGGCAATTGGCCTTGGGAGACCCTACCAGGTGCAATGTACCCAACAGCTTAGATTCTAAGCTCATTCAGTCTTCTTCCACCACGGTAGAGTGGCCGAACATGGAGGAGGGAACTCCAGGGACTGACCAAAAGTACAAGATTATGGATACAGACAAAGTTTTCTCTGCAGGGTAGCTGGGCTCTCCCTTAGAGATGCAGTGAATTCAGTTTTCTGGGAGAGACTCCATATCGAGATAAACCAGTTAAGTTGGTCCCTGAACGCATCTCTAAGGAGTTGTTTGGGGTATGTCCAACTGGTAAACCCTGCGGAAGACCCAGGACATGCTGGAGAAACTTTCCCTTGGCTGGCCTGGGAACACCTTGGAGTCCTCTTAGAAGAGCTGGAAGATAGAGATGTCTGGGCCTCCCTGCTCAAGACTCGACTCCTGGACAAGTGGCAGATGATGGCTGGATGGTCTCACTTTAAAATAAAACGGCGGTATTTGTTTCACTGCCGTCTTTGAACGCATTCTCATTTTTTGCAGAAATATTTGCGGATGAGAAGTGCGCCGTGTTGAACAACCCAACCGGGATATTTGCTAAATGCCACGACTATATCCCAACTGATGAATACCACACAGTAAGAATCATCTACTCCCGATCGACACATTGCACATCCACAGTAAATATTATCGACAGAACTCTGTAACTGTCAAACCGTTCGGTGTTTGTAGGCCTGCATCCATCGGACCTGTAACTGTGGTGACAACCTGCTGCAGTGTTTGTGTGCTTCGCTGCAAAGCTACGCCAAAGCCTGCGCCAGTCTCGGGGTTGACCTTGGCGACTGGAGGAAGGCTACCAACTGCAGTGAGTTCAGCTACAATAGATAACAAATTACTTTTTTATTTTTTACCATTTTTTTGCTGTCCTTAATCAGGCTGTCCAAAGTGACAGTAAGTAAAACTAGAAAGTTCCTGGAGAAACTTTGACGGGGACTGCCACTCTGCTGCCAATTAAAAATGTTGATTTGACGGGACTCTGTGTTGGGGTTCACACTCTGCTACTACTAAACCAATTATCAGCTCAATGTGGCAACAAATCAACGAGTTATAGACATTTTTCTTTTATTAAGCTATGGTGGCCATCTTTGATTTTTTGTTTTGTTTTTTATAGATTAATTTTCAGATATCACCACACCAAATTTCAACTCTTATGTGTGAAAATAGCTTAATTTTGGTGGCCATCTTGGATTTTTGGCATGGATTCAGTATGTGATGGGAAATGTTCTCAGCTGTCACCACACAATTTTAGCTCAATATCTAAAATTAGCTGATTTGTAGTATTTTTTTTTTCTTTTTAGCTTAGGCGGCCATCTTGGATTTTTGACTTGCATTAGGTACGAAAACTCGCTCTCAGCAAATTTCAGCTCAATATCTCAAAGAACGACAGTTATAGCAGTTATAAGCTGTTGAGTCCTGTCAAGGATTTTTTGGCGTTTTTTATTTATTAATTTTTTTAGCAAATTAAGTTGCCATGGTAACTCGAAACACCAATAAAAGTAATGGCATGCATATACGGTGCTGAGCCGGTCATATTGATATAAATTTGTGGGGGTACACATGGCGGTTCATGCTGAATTAAAGTTAACAGAAGAATGATATAAAGTTAAGAAACCCTTGTCAGGTGTCTTTCTTACACTAGACAGTCCACAATTATTATTATTTTTATGTATGTTGTAGACTGATTAGAGATTTTCAGTGGCTGATTTTTAGAAATCAAAGCATCTGATGGCTGATTTATGAGACCAACTTGTTTGTTTTGTTGCATAAATATAGGCTAGATATTTTAATGTTCATACAACAATAAAAACTATTTTAAAGAAAATATTGCAACTGAAGTATACTGAGCTACAGTTTGCAGTAGAGTCTGTGGTAGTCAATGGTATGAAGAATATTAGGCTAACAACCTTTTGGACTACAGCTTAGAGGAGTATCTTATGAAGATGAGAGATTTTTCCACTAGTTGGAGACAAAAATTGTGGGGAAAAATACAGATTTTTATTTGTTTACACCAAACCCCCAGCAAAATTTGAGGCGAATCTTTGGGAACTTGCATACAAATCAGCCGAAAAGTACAATTTTTGTTGCACTAGAATTATGGAAATGAAAATGAGAAGCATTTGAGACGGCAAATGCCAAAACAAAGTGTTGACCAACGCTTGTAACACCCAAATTATTATGACTGAAAACTTATTTAGTTCAATAAAAGTAGCTAAAATATAAATATTAGTTATGATGTGAAGTAAACACTTTTGTCTTGAAGCTATTGAATGCACAAAGAACCTGGAGTTCTCCTACAAGACTCGAGCCTGTAACCGTACGTGCTTCGCCCTGGCTGGACCCGATCCCCGCTGTGAGCCGGAGTACGCTCCGGTGGAGGGCTGCGGCTGTCCGGAAGGAACGTACCTGAACCAGGGGCTCACCTGTACCCCAAAGGCCCAGTGCGTGTGTCATTACGGGGCTGGTACGACACCACCGGGGCCTGTAGTCATCGACGGTCGACAGTGGTGAGTTTTACATGAAGCGTTCATTTTTAAAGAGTGATTTCCACTCATTTGATGCTCTGTAGTTTGTACCTCCGGTGTTTGATGCAGATTTAATCGTTTTAAAACGTGAATGTCTTTGTTTGTTTCTGAAAGTGTTTGTGAAGATGGAGAACTGCACTGCTCCAAGGACTGTGGTAAACCGTCTTTCACCCTAAATTATGTTCTACATAAAACCTTACTTCGTTTTATTTTATTTATTTATTTATTTTTTTTTTATTATTATTTTTTATTTTATTTTTTTTGCTTTAGGTCACCAAATAAAACCTATAATCACTTGTCTCTGAGCTAAAAAAAAAAAAAAACTCTGCGTTTATTATTTGTATGCCACTGTTTGTTGTGAAAATATAAATTTAAAGGATCATTTCAGTGAATTTGACATTATTTTAAGTGCTAATTTATGACTAATGCTAACAAGAGAAATTGACTTTCCTGCGAAAATGCAGTGTGAACGTTTATTGCAGAGGAACTTGCTGAAAAACGGCTGAAATGAGATTACAAACATGCTGAAATGTACCGGTAGCTGAAATGGAAGGACAAGACTAAATTAGCAGAAAAAAACACACATTTACTTAACTAGATTTAAATAAGCAGAAATGAGCACAGAAATTGGGAAAGTAGCTAAAAAAGCTGAAATTAGAAGAAAAAAAAATGCTGAAAAGTAGCTGAAAAGGCAGAAAGAAGCTTAAACTGCCAGAAGGAAGCGAACAGGACTGAAATTAGCTCCAAAATTTTAGAATTAGCTGAAAAAGCTCAAATTAACATCAAAAGAGCTAAATGGTAGCAGAAAGAGCAGAACAAGCTGAAACTAGCAGAAAATGCTGAAAGGAGCATAAACCGCTAAAAATTGGCACAAATAAGTTAATTAGGCTGAAAGTAGAAGAAATTAACATGAAAAACTTGAATTTATCTGAAAACAGCTGAAACTAGCTCAAATAAAAGCTACAAAGGTAGTTGAAAAGTCAGAATAAGCTTAAATTAGCAAAAGCAAACGTAACATTTGCCCAGTTAGGCTGAAAGAATCAGAAATGATCGCAAATAAATGTTGGGAATTGTCTGAAAAAAGCTGAAATTACCAACAACAAAAAACAAAAAAAATCTGTAAAGTAGCTAAAACAGCAGGGGAAAAAAAGTAATTTTAACAGAAGGGAGTGGAGAGAGCCACTTTTGCTAAATTAGGTTGAAAAGGGTGCAAAAACTTGGAATTAACCAAAAAAGCTAAAATTAGCATAAAACAGCTAAATAGTAGCTGAAATGGCAGAAAAAGCTGAAAGGAGTAAAACAAACTGAAATTAGCAGAAAGAAGTTAGATGCACAGAAATGCTGTATTTAGCAGAGCAAATCTAAAAGGGTGACAAAATAGCTGAAAGTAGCTGAACTTCTCCCCCCCCCCCCCAACGCTAACAACAGCAACGGAGGTGGATGGGAACCGGAAGTGGCGGATGTGGTCCACATTTTACCGGAAGTACGTCACGACCCCCCGTGGCATATAGTCAATTCATTTTCCATGAGGAAAAATAGTAGAAAAGGCTAAATATTACAAAAAGCTAAAGTTGCACCAATACCAAAAGTCAAAGCAGGACTGTCCTGGCAGAGCCGAAGGTTTTATGATTTGTTGAAATACAAACATTTTGGAACGAGAAAGATGCCAAAAAACTTACGAACAAAAATGGATCACAATAATAATAATAATAATAATCATTTTATTTAAAAGCGCCTTTCAGGACAGTGTGAATGGATTCACAAAATGTTAAGTTTAGTGTTTATCTTAGCTTTAACTTAGCCTAGCTTAGCTTATATTTGACTAATCAATTTGAGCTAATTGTTAATTTACGTGTTTATATGATTTTAGTTAGTTTATGCTTTACAATATTTTACTCCAACTTTAGATTTAATTTAATTTTAGCTTAGCCTATGTTATCTCAGTTTATCTTTTATTTTACTTTATATTTTTTTTTGTGTATTTGGCTTTGGCTTTTTGATCATTTTAGTTTGCCTTTGTTAGTTTAGTCCAACTTAAAGTTTACTTTAGATTTTATTTTAGCTTAGCTTAATTTCTCCTAGGTTAATTAATTTAATCTTAGTTTAGATTTTTTTTTAGTTTGGACTTTACATTAGAATTGTTTAGTGTAGCCTAATTTAGCATTTTTGATCTTAACTTGGGCTTTCTTGGCTTATTATTATGACTTTAGTTAAATTGAGCTCATCTTAGTTTAACTAAAATAATCTAGTTATTGAACAAAGGTAGTTTAAGATTAGTTTATTTTGATGAGTTAAACCAATCATAATTTAATTTAGCTTCTTTCCTCGGCTTATGTCAGCGTTGATTTTAGTTTAAACCAACTTTTTTTTATACTAGTTTAGTTTTTCTTGGCTTACCTTAGTGGAGTTTAGTAGTTATTTGCTGAAAATGAACATTGCCTGAAGTTTTCACAGAACGTTTGCCATGGTGCTGGTTTCTCTTCCCTCAGGCTGCAGAAACGGGAAGGTCTGTGTTCGCTGTTCGGAGTTTCCGGTGAACACGGCTCAGAAAACCTGCGACAGTCTCAGCAAACCTTTGGTGGGCGCCGTCGGTTGGACTTGTTCCCGCTCCCTTTGAGCAACTCCTGTTAAAGTTTAATCGTTTTTCTTTCTGTTTTTACATTTCAGGGTTCCAGCGGGACGTGTGAAAGCGGATGTTTCTGCTCAGAGAACAAGTACGAGGATCACTACGGTAACTGCGTCCCCAAAAACAACTGCACCTGCGCGTACGGTGGCAAAGTGTTTGGTCCAGGACAACTTGTCCAAACCAGCTGCAAAACTTGGTACTTCCTGTTACTTTAGCTGCTGTAAACCCACAAGCATCCATGCTGACGTGACTCTGTTCTTCCAGTGTTTGTAACCAGGGCCAGTGGGACTGCACCGATGAGCCGTGCATAGGAAAGTGCCAAGTTTATGGAAATGGACATTACCAGACTTTTGATTCTAAATGGTATCGCTTTGATGGACATTGTCAGTACACTCTTGTGGAGGTGAGACCTCTCAGAGCAGTAAAATACTAAATGTTACTGTTATTTTTGTTTAAATGTACAAAAAGTATCAGAAATCTGTAAATTTAGCATTGTCGACCTGCAAAACTGAAAAATATTCAAAACTAGAGACGTCGCATTTCCTGCAAAAATGCAGTGTGAATGCTTATTGTAGGAGAACTTGCTGAAAAACAGCAGAGATGAGCTAAAAACATGCTGAAAATGTAGCTGAAATGGAAGAACAAGCCTAAATTAACAGAAGAAAGCAGAAAAAACACATACAGTATTTGCTGAATTAGTTTTAAATAAGCATAAATTAGGAAATCAGCTAAAAACTGCTGAAATTAGCAACAACAAAAAAACTGCTGAAAAGTAGCTGAAAAGGCAGAAATAATCTAAACCTACAAGAAGGAAGTGGAAAGAGCTTAAATGAGCTAAAAAAAAAAAGTGGAATTAGCTGAAAAAGCTAAAATTAGCATAAAAACATACACTAAATGCTGAAACTATCAAGAAAAATATCTGAAAGGAGCATAACAAGCTGAAATTAGCATAAAGAAGTTAACTAGGCTGAAAGTAGCAGAAATTACTATGAAGAGCTTGAATTTATCTGAAAACAGCTGAAATTAGAAAAAACAAACTTAGCTGAAAATGTAAAACAAGCTTAAATTAGCAGACAAAAGCAGAAAGTACACGTTTGCTGAAAGAAGCAGAAATTAGTGCAAAAAGTGGAATTTGTCTGAAAAAAGCTGAAATTGGCAACAACAGCTGAAAAGTATGGTAGTGAAACAAAGCCGAAAGAAGCTTAAATTAACAGAAGGAACTGGAGAGAGCACATGTTTGTTGAGTTATGCTGAAAAAAGTTTAAATGAGTGCAAAAAATGTATAATTAGTTGAAAAAGCTTAAATTGGCATAAAACAGCTACAGGTTTATAAATGCTGAAATAGCAGAAAAAGCTAAAACTTGCATAAATAAGCTGAAATTAGCAGAAACAAATTAGAAAAAGCACAAATATGTTGTAGTTGGCATAAAGAGTCTGGAAGGAGCACAAAACAGCTGAAATGAGCTGAAAGTAGCTTTAAAAAGTTTACATTTGCAGAAGGAAGCTAAAAGAAGCTGAAGCAGAGTGTGACAGGAGCAGTGAAGGGTTGTAAACCACTCTAATGAGCTCAGTTCATTTTGTTTGTTTGTTTATTTATTCATTCATTTTACAATTACAATACACAACAATAATACATACAATAAGAGAAAAGAAAAGACAAGACATATATAAAATGAAAGGCGGCAGAAGAAGAAAAAATCTTATTTTATCTGCCCCTTACTCTCCAATAAACAATTCATACAACCAACTCATTTGAT
>JARVJN010000883.1:4893527-4904243 GCA_031763805.1 Argolebias nigripinnis | reverse complement strand
AATCTCTCAAGTATCTTAAAGCACGGGAGAACTGATATGGGACGATAATTTGAAAATACAGATGGGTCATCAGCTGTAAACAGCGGGATGACCTTGGCAAGTTTTAAATCTTGTGGGATAATACCAGATTCAAGTGACAGGGAAAAAATAAACGTTAACGGAGCAACAATTATAGGTGCAACTTTTTTGATAACAAAGGCCAGCAGATGCGTTTAAGATTCTTAATGATATCAAGTACTTCTAAAGGTTTAATTGGATCAAACGTATTTAAAGAGGGTTAATTTTCATTTATGAAATTAGAAGGAGAATCAGAAACATTATCAATATTCTTTGCAAGGTGTGGTCCTACATTTATAAAATGTGAGCGCCGTTAAGGACTTTTTCCTCTAAAAGCATCACAGATAACAAATATACTGACTAGACACATGAGTCAACTCTTAACAACTCCTGTAAAAACTAACTAACACAGCTTTTATTTATTTTAGATACTTGTAGTTTGATTTAGTTTAACCATTTACTTAATACCCAGATAGTATGTGACCAAAAAGAGCAACTCCAAGACAAAGTTTAATGTTAGTTTACAAAATGTGAATGAACAGTAGAGCAGCAACTTAGCTTTGAGGAACTGGAACCCTGGAGAGCAAGGACAGATGTTAATACTGTCTGATGGTTTGGATTCTTGAGTATGACTCAATAGTCATAATCTCTTACTATCGGAGGAAAAGGTCATCACATGGGTGAGGCTACAATAGTTCCAGTAATCACAAACGAGGAGGTTCCAGAAAGGTTGCATAGATCGGTGGACAGCTGGTGGAAGACTGGAGGAATCACTAGGAGGCTTTAACAATGAAACCAGGGAGGTCCAAGACACAGGAGGAACATAGGAGTCAATACATGTGAGACAAGCTAAGGAATGGTAAACTGTCCAGGAACACAACTACCAGTAGGCAGGCAATGCACCAGCGTCAGATCGAAGTCATCAACTGCCTTTTATACACCTACAGCTCGTTAGAGTAATGGTCTGCAGGTGTGAGCCTGTTGGCGCCATCTGGTGTTGTAGAGCTGTAGGGAAAAACTGGAACTCCTACATTTAGTAAATAAAAAAAGTTAAATCAATAGCTGTGTTTGGTCTTTAAGAAGATATTAAGAGTCAAGTAAATCCAAAAGTTCAGTCTCGTTGACAAAAATACATAAAAATCAAAACATCTCTGTTTGATTCAACATATTCCACCAAGTCTAACCAGAAACTTGTTTTGCAGCTATTTTTGGTCTCGTTGGCGTTTGTGTATTTTGCCAAAGCTTTTGGCGGAGCCTACATGAAGAGCTCCATCACCCAGATTGAGAGGCGCTTCAACATCCCCAGCTCCCTGATTGGGGTCATAGATGGCAGCTTTGAAATAGGTATGCACACACGCTGGTTAATTACGTTTTTTATTTTTTTATTTTTTTTAGATTCATCGTTTTGAAGTAGCAGATAAACTCTGCAACCATTTCTTTAAGGCAATGATCGTTTTCCTTCTTTATTCATAAATGTTTTTCTTCCCGACTCGTCCTTCCCAAGGCAACTTGCTGGTTATCGCCTTTGTGAGCTACTTTGGTGCGAAGCTCCATCGACCACGGCTGATTGGGATTGGCTGTTTAATCATGGCCGTTGGATCCTTCCTCGTAGCGATGCCTCACTTCTTCCAAGGACTGTTAGTACCCAGTTCACTTGCTCGTCTTATTCGTTCCTTGTCTAAACCCATGCCTTGGTTCTGGAACAGAATCCTTGACGAACCTCAATTGTTTCCAGGTATAAATATGAAACCAGCATGTCTCACAACGCTCAGGCCAACAGCACTGAGAACACCCTGCCCTGCTTGGCCAATCACAGCTCAACAGATGAAAATGAAGTGTTTGATTTTGCAGCAAAAAAAGGTTTTTATGCTTCACGATGTTGGTGTTGAAATTCATCTGTTTCCACTTTAGATTTGACTGTGAAACGCTCCATGGTTTAAATCGACTTTTTCTTCCCTCAGCTTGTGAAAAGGCCGCTGGCTCGTCCATGTGGATCTATGTTTTCTTGGGCAACATGTTGCGTGGAATCGGAGAGACTCCCATCATGCCTTTGGGAGTGTCCTACCTGGATGACTATTCCAGACCTGAAAACACGCCTTTTTATTTGGGTTTGTTATTTTCTTTAATGTTTAACAGCATATTGCCTTGTCTAGGCTTTCTGGTGTTTTACTGTAGAGTATTATTTTCATTTCATACTTGTTTTTTCTTGATATTTGCTGTACCGTCGTACAGGTGCATCTCGAAATGTTTGAATATTTTGAAAAAGTTGCTTTTTATTTTATTTTTTCTAATTTGTACCTCATGTCCAGGAGGTAATCAGCTAATTAGGGTGTGACACCAGGAGTTTACAATATTGAAACTCTTCACGTTATTTTCATTTTCTGAGACACTGAATTATTTATTTTTTATCCGTTATATCTGTAAGAGATAACGCATGAAAATGTGGCTGGGAAAGGTGAAGCATCCACACCTGCCTCCACCCTTATTTGCTCCACTTTGGGCCATTGAGCAAGGCCCTTAACCCCCCAACATCTGCTTCCTGGGCATGCTATATGGCAGCTCTCTGCTCCACACAGAGGGCTGTGGTAGCTCGGTGGTCTATGGTTGCATCAAGAAGGGCATCCAGCATAAAAATAATCGCCAAGTCTTCATGCAAGTTAAATGTGGCGAAGGGAGCAACCGAAAGAAGAAAAAAGCCATAATTACTAAAATTTCAAGAAAGAAAGACTTGAGATGTTTCACTCTGTTTAATGAATGCATATAATGTACGAGTTTCACTTTCTGAGAAATGATTTACAAAAAAAATGAACTTAGTCACAATATTCAAATTTTTTTAGATGCACTTGTACGTTGTCACATAATTTGTTTTAGATACATTTATCTTTCAAATAATCTTTTAAAACACCCCACTTCTCTACATAATTTGTCTCCTTTCTTTATTCCAGCCGTTATCCATACAGTGGGCATGTTAGGACCTATGGTTGGATTCATGCTCGGGTCTTTCCTAAGCAAGCTCTACGTTGACATTGGATTTGTCGATTTAGGTAGGAGACATTTCAAAAATATAATTTACACTTGTCTGTTTAATGTGTCTACTGTAATTCACATAATTCTGAGTATCATACATATACTGTATTTTTATTATGTCAGGGTAACTCTGACTGATGGCCTATAGTTTATGTGCATTACATACTTTTTCCTGTTGAAGACACATTCAAGAAACTTTAAGATATTTAAAGCTTTATTTGGTGTTTGTACCTTTTCTCATTGAAGAATTTAAAATTTGGATATTTCAACCAGACTAGAGGTAGTTTTAGAATAGGTTGAGATGCAACAAGTATAGTTTTTCCATTATTTAAGCAATGTGGACTGTTACAGATTTCGCCCAGACTATGCCTTTCATTGGTCTGTAGTATCATGTTTTCCCCTTAAACACCCATTTACAAAAATCTTGATTGATTAAAAATAAGACTAATATTTCTACCAGGCCAGTCATTTGGCTGGTGTGAAATGTGTACTTTTTCCATTAAAGACCCATCAAGAAACTGACTGATAAAGATTAGAACTGCATTTTCAACAGAGAAGGCCTTTAGTGGTGTGTGATAGTATTTTATTTTTCATTAATGGCTCAAGAACCTTCAATGACAAAGATAAGACAAATATCTCAACTAATCTAAACCTTTGGTTAACATGTCTTGTATCCATTTATTCATTAACAATTCAAGAACTGGGCTCAAAAAAGGTTAGACAAATGTTTGGTCCAAACAATCTAAACCTTTGGTTAACATGCATTATGTTTATTTTACCATTAACAACTCAAGAACCTTGATTGACAAATACAAGAGCAATGTTCCGACCAGTCTAGATCTTTGGTTAACAAACATTATGCCCATTTTCCCATTAACAACTGAAGAACCTTGATTGATAAAGATAAGAGCAATATTCCAACCGGTCTAGATATTTGATTAACAAGCATTATGTCCATTTTCCCATTAACAATTTAAGAACCATATCAAGATTGTTCTAAAAGGAAAAAATAAAAATAACACTTGTGAAAGAACAAAGGTTGCAAGATAATTAAAAACAGCTCACTCTAACATAGTAACACAAGCTTTACATAAAGGCATCTAGAGTTCATTCCAGTGAACCTGTTCTACTTTCTGTCCTTACTTTCTCCCAGACAGCATCAGCATTACGTATAAGGACTCTCGCTGGGTGGGGGCCTGGTGGCTAGGCTTCATAATGACCGGCACAGTAATTCTGCTGTCAAGTATCCCCTTCTTCTTTCTGCCCAAGTCTCTGCCCAAACAGGGATGTGAGGAGACCAAAAACAAAACCACAGAAATGACAACTGTGGCAGAACAGGAAAAGTTCCTACCAGATGAGACTCAAGGAGGTGACGAAAAGGAGAAACCAGTCACATTTGGCAAAATGGTCAAAGGTAACTCAACGTTTAGATGAAAACGGACTGGTACATTTACGAAGAGACTTAAAAAAATGGTGTAATGACATTTTTTTCTCATGCTTTTTGACTTCATCTGCTAGTCAACATCAAAAAGAAACAAATTCAACATAATGCATGACTGTAACCTTTAAAGATTTTTCAGAGAACAAAGTCGACACATAAGTCAAGAGAAACTGCAACAAAATTAGTACCGGCACTTCTACTCCAGAGCGAGAGGGACTTTAGTTTTCTTTGTGCTTTTTTTAATCACTAGATTTTATTCCATCCTTGAAGAGACTGTTCAGAAACAGTATCTACATCATGATAATCCTCATCAACCTGATTGCCGTCAACGGCTTCATCGGCTTGATCACCTTCAAGCCGAAGCTCATGGAGCAGGTCTACGGCCAGGCAGCATCCAAGGCCATTTTTCTCATTGGTATGTCCCCCCACATACTCCAAACCTGCAGTAGCAGAAACAATGATGTTATTGGAAGGAAGTGTGATTGTGTTCGATAAAACAGACTTTAAACGTAACCGCTAAATGCCTCCTTGTGGGCTCTTCTTTTGTCCGGTTGTTTGTGAAGTTGATAAGCTATAAACGGCACTTTATGATGGTTTGCCTGAGCGGCTGATCAACGTTGTTGGAATACAACTTGCTCTACGGTCACCAAAGATAAAGCAACAAGAGACAAGAACCAGTTCAGTTTCATGTGTCTTTAACAATCAGTCTTTGAGCATTGATTATCTACAATTAGACATTTTTGGCACCAAAAAAGCCACAATTACACATACAATTGATCAACGTGACTCTAAAGACACAAGTGGTGTTGTTTTACACATTCCCAATAATAACCAATGAATCTGTTCATCCACAGGAATTATGAACCTGCCAGCAGTAGCTCTGGGGATCATCACCGGTGGGTTTGTGATGAAACGGTTCAAGATTGGCGTCGTCGGAGCATCCAGGGTGTGCATGGCTTCAACTTTGGTGTCCTTTCTGTCAATGGCCTTGCAGATTTTCCTTCACTGTGACAACGCTGAGGTGGCTGGGCTCACTGTCGCATATAAAGGGTATGTGGAGCTGTAAAACAATATGGGAAAAAACTGGACTTTATTATCAACTTGAAAACTTCTGAAGCAGTTTTGAAGAACACCAATGCAGCTACTGCTCAAGATCCCATCACCTTTCTTCTAGACATCCCAATATCTCAGAGCCAATAGAAGTCAATGAAAGTTTGAATGTATAAAAAAAGATAATTGCATTGTTTTGCACCTTTCTATGCGTCGATCTTGTTATAATTAAGGTTTGCTGCAAGAGATGACACCCTTAATAGTATTTAGCTTGACGTGTCTAACCGTTGGTGTTTTCCTTGTGTCTGACAGGTATCCAAACGTGTCTTACAACCAGCAGACTTTGTTATCCCAGTGCAACATGGGCTGCTCCTGCTCCTTGAAGCACTGGGACCCAGTGTGCGCCTACAATGGCATGACATACGCCTCACCCTGCCTGGCGGGTTGTCAAACCTCCTCCGGAACTGGCAGGGCAATGGTAAAGCTAAACTTCTAAACGCATGTTGACAGAAATTATAAATTTTTTAAATGTCCATAATTGAAGTCACATTGTTCTTTCTCTTCAGGTGTTTCACAACTGTACCTGCATTGATGATCTAATGACCAAAGCTGCAAACAGGTCAGCTGTGCTGGGCCAGTGTCCCAGGAAGAGCGACTGTGATCACAAATTTAAGTTCTACATGGCTGTATCTGTGGTGGGATCCTTTTTTGCTGCTTTAGCTGCCACGCCGGGATACATGGTGCTGCTTCGGTACGACATGCTAATGCTATCGCTGTGTATTGGGTGAATTAAAATGGCTAGCTGCTAAAAATGGGAAGTTTTGCTGACAGTGTTTTAGGTTTGAAATATGCACAGCCACAGATTCTTTTTTCTTTTAGTTTTGGCAGAATGGAAATAAGTTTTATTTTAATCTTTTGGTAGTAATACATAATACAGCCTGGTACATACTGGGTATGACCAGGTAGTTACAGAGTATTCACCTGGTACATACCCATTACTTACTGAGTACTTGCTACGTATTTAACAAGTATGTACCAGATACCTTACTGGGTATGAATTCGGTATAACCAAGTACATATTAAGTGTGCCATTTATTAACCGAGTATGTGTTGGATATGTACCTGATACCTGCTGAATATCTACCAAGTATGTACAGGGTACATACCTGGTGTTAACAAAATACATATTGAATATGTAGCCGGTACCTGCTGAATATGTGCCAGGTACATACAGGGTACTTGTTGTGTATGTACCTGATATTAACAAAGTTCATATCGAGTATGTATTAGAAACTAGCTGAAAATGTACTCAGTACATGCACAATATGCATTGTATATTTCACGGATATGTATCTGGTATAAACAAAGTACATACAGGATATTTACAATGCATTAGCTGAGTACATATTGAGTATGAACTGGAATCTGCCAAATACGTACTGGGTAATTATTGGATACTTAAATGGTGCATACCTGGTATTAACTTAATACATACAGGCAATGTGCCGGGCATTAGCTGAGTACATATTAAGAGTGTACTGGGTACCTGTGGAATATGTACAGTGTACTTATGGGTAATAACCAAGTCTATAGTGAGTATGTGCAAGGCATTAACCATGTGCATATTGAGTGTGTTCTGGGTATCTTTCAAATATGTACCAGGTATGTACATGGTATATACTGGGTAAGTATCTGGTATTAACCAATGGCTATGTGCCAGGTATCTATAGAGTACAAAACGGATACAAACCAGGTACTTATTGTATGTACTGTACATGCTGAGTATGTACCTGATACAGAGTATGTACTAGGCACTTTCTGGATACGTACCAGGCACTTTAATTTATTGCTACCCATTTTTTATGTTTAGTTGGTATAAAATGACCTGTTTTTCATCACTGCTTAGTTTTGGTTTAAAATATAAATATATTTTTGTCCCACATTAATTTAGGTCTATACAACAAGATTTGAAGTCTTTGGCCTTGGGAATGCAAACACTGATAGTAAGGTCTCTAGGTGAGTACAAAACCTGAAGTACAACACAAGAACACACACTGATGGTTTGCTTTTCTTACGACACTACACAAAATGTCATCATGTAGCTATCAGTTTTTTTATAAACCTTGTCAGGTGGAATCCCTCCCCCGATATATTTCGGAGCACTAATTGATCGAACGTGTTTGAAGTGGGGCACCAAGCAATGTGGAGGACGTGGAGCGTGTAGATTGTATGATGCCAACGCATTCAGGTACAGTAAAATCAGACCTCTGGTCAAAACGACCCCCGAGGCCTCAGCTTTAAAAAAAAAAAAAAATCCAACTTCTCTTACAGATTTACGTACATGGGGATGATCAGCGGAATATACATCCTACCCAACATTTTGTGGGGATTCCTCTATGTCATGATTGTCAAGAGGGAAAAGAAGTTAGCTCTGAGGAATCAGGCCAAAGAAAATGAACTGGAGGCGAACGGCGAGAGTAACGGACACGCCAACATCAGCATTGCCAAAAACAAACAAGACACAACCACGGAGAGCACAATTTAATGTGCTGTGGGAAAGCTACGCATTATTGTAAAGAAGATGAACGCTCATGTACAGTTCTCCATCCATAATGGACAAATGTGGTAACGGTACAGTGTCAGCACTGTATGGTCTTCAAGTGGTTTACCTCTTCCTTTTTTAAATATTGTAAAAATATATATATATATATATCTTCAAAAAATAAACATTTTCAGAGGTTAAAGATCCCAAAAAAACTTGGAACTTATTGGAACATGATTGGAAAGTCAATTCGCTTTAAATTTTTTGAATCCCTGTGCAATGTGAGATCTTTAATATTTACACTCAGTTAAAATTAGGTCAAATAATGGCAATTATGTTAAGTTTATCATATTTGTAATGTCTGACACAAATGTTTTAAGTGATTGTTGTACTTTTTTTATTCTTGTATATAAGCAGTTTACTCATTAGTACGGCCATTCTAAGGTCATGTGGCCTAATGGTAGCTCTGTGTTACCACTGGTTATCAGACATGGAGCATGATATTTAGAGAAAGAGGCAAAAATCTTTGTCCAGGCTAGGCTAATGGTTAGCCAAAGGGCCAGTTTTTGGGGTTTATATATTATATGCTAAAAGTGCTGGATGTATTACTTGTCTGACAGGAGTTGAGTAAACTTTTGGACTGACTAAAGTCTACATTTGTGTCATAACAGACGTTTTCCGGTTGCAAAAACGGTAACAAACTGAACAGTCATGCAAAAGTGTATCCGTTTGATATTAGCTAATGTAGCATTCCTTCCTAGCAGTGTCAGCTAATGTAGCGTTATTTGCAGCAGGAAGTCATTTTAAGCCTGAAATAAACTGGCCCTAGCTTGGTTAGGCATTAGCCTTTGCCTGGACAAAGACTTGAGCCTCTTTCGCTGCTACGTTAATGATGTCACGGTTGAAAAGGTAATAACTGGATGTTTAAATAAGTAGTCCGATGCTGGGAGGGGCTTCGACGACCCTATAGGGGTTGGCCCCCTTTCGGTGTCGTTTTGTTCTTTTTGGCCGGCTCACCAGGTCCAACTTTTCTTTGCACTTTGTTTTTGTTTGGGACACGGGGGAAACTGAAGGTGAACTCCTATTTTTAGTTGTCTTTCTCCCCAGAAAGGAGCTGGCTGCTGAACCACGCCCGCAGCCTCTGTTGCTGATGCTGTCCTCATACATGTCCAAACATCTGTGTTGCTCTTAGAATGAAACCATACTGCTTCTTGCAAACTGTTGTCTAAATGTAGCTTCTACAACTCTCCCTCAGAAGTTCATTGTGTGACTCATCAATTTGATTCCTCTGTACCTTCTACAACTCTATACAAAACCCTAGTTTTTTTTTCTGCAATCCAAATGTGTTGTTCAGCTGAGAAAATAAAAGACTTGAGCTGAGGTCAAGGTCAATTTACAGTCGTTAAAAGTTGTTCTGAGTTCATCTCGGTTGCTCCTCTTTAATCCTCTCTGTCCTCAGTTTTTCTTTCACTAACCTGACATCCAGTCAAACCTCACTTTAATGAGATGCCTGCTTGCACTATTTTCACCTGTCATTAGCAGGTAGTGATGTTTGGTGGTTACCAGATACACACAGATCCAATGCTCTGAAGGAAAACTAAACCTTGACCTGAAGGAGACACTCTGAAATGAGACAGAAAACCTGAGAAGGATTTTGAGAACGTGAATTCTGAGCCCCCTGCTCAAATCGGTCTTTAAACACGTGAATTTATGTTGCATTTGCTGCCATATAAGGAAAGAAAAAAGACAAAAAGTCCTAAAAATATTTGGCTCAGACACTTACCAAAAATTCAAACCATTTATTTTCGTAAGCACATTTTGAGTGTCTTTGTGTGCATCTTCTGCTCCCGGCAGTCTGTCAGACCTCGATTTTTCGGTTTTCATGCTCATGGTTGTCACCTCTTTCAGCCTTTAAAACTCGGTGTGGAGAGCGGGTCTTTTGTGAGTAAAATGCCTGTTTTAATGCGTCCCTCAGTGAAAGCATCTGCACTTCTCACTGTGTGATGTGCTCTAATGCTGAACAGCCTCTCCTTCTCTGCAGTGCTTCCCTCCTCCTGCCGCAGACACACTCACTCATATCTCTGCAGTCAGTCCCTCTGACTGTCCATGCATCACACACACACACACACACATTTCTTTTGTTGTTCATGTTCTTTTCTCTCGTTTGTTGCCATGACGTTTAAACATTAGTGTAGGAGTGCTACATGAGAGCTTTAAAGTGATAGTTCTGAGTTTCTGTAGTGGGGTTTTGTGGCGAGATTATGAGCAATTAAATACCCACTTTTTGTAGATCTAATTGAAAATAGTCTCGAATGGAAAACTTCACGTTTTTTTTTTTTAATTGTGAAATTAACTCTGAAAAATCACATTGAATCATGTTGTAGAAGTGGTGATTTTAGTGATTTTGCTCAAGCACCCATAAATTTTTAACTTAGCACTCCTTAAAAATTAAGAAACCATCATTAGGATTTTGTAAGGAAGCTCAATTCTCAAACCTTAGATTCACCAAAAATATTTAATAAATTTAGAATTAGTGATAGTCTTAAAAGGACCAGTAAAATGTATGATTTTTTTTATTTTTTTTTATTTTTTGTTGCAC